>PVKU01000685.1:0-144889 GCA_004027475.1 Anoura caudifer | reverse complement strand
GTAGAAACTTGTCCATTTCACCTAGGTTTTCAAATTTCTTGGCATACAATTTTTCATAGTAATTTCTTACAATCCTTTGTATTTCTGTGGTATCAGTTATAATCTCTCCTCTTTCATTTCTGATTGTGTTTATTTGGGTCCTCTCTTTTTTTTTTTTTTTTTTTTCCTTGATGAGCCTGCTTAAAGGCTTGTCAATTTTGTTTATCTTTTCAAAGAATCAGCTCCTGGATTCATTGATCCTTAGAATTGTGCTTTTAGTCTCTATGTCACTTAATTCTGCTCTGAACTTGGTTATTTCCTTCCTTCTACTTGCTCTGGGCTGTCTTTGTTGTTGTTCCTCGAGTTCTTGTAGGTGTAGGGTTAAGTTGTTTGTTTGAGATGTTTCTATCTTTTTTAGGTAGGCCTGTATCACTATGAACTTCTCTCTGAGGACTGCCTTTGCTGTGCCCCATAAGTTTTGGGTTGTTGTGAGTTCATTTTCATTTGTTTCCAGAAATTTTTGATTTCCTCCTTAATTTCATTCTTGATCCATTCATTGTTTAATAACATGCTATTCAGTCTCCATGATTTTGAGGACTTTGGTTTTTTCCCCTTGGGGTTGATTTCTAGGTTCAGTCCCTTGTGGCCAGAGAATATGCTTGGTATGATTTCAGTTTTCTTGAATTTGTTGAGGCTAGTTTTGTGTCCTGTCATGTGGACTATCTTTGAGAATGTTCCATGTGCATTTGAAAAGAATGTGTATTTAGTTTCTTTGGGATGAAGGGCTCTATATATATCTGTTAAGTCCATTTCATCTAGAGTGTTGTTCAATGCCTCAATATCTTTGTTGATATTTTGTTTGGAAGATCTGCCCATTTTTGACAGTGGGTGTTAAAATCTCCTACTATAATTGTGTTATTGTCAATATCTTTCTTGAAGTCCTCTAAGATTTTCTTGATGTATTTAGGTGCTCCTCTGTTGGGTGCATATATATTTATGATGTTTATGTCTTCCTGATGGATTCTTCCATTGAGTATTATGAAGTGACCTTCTGAGTCTCTCTTTATGGCTCTTTTTTTGATGTCTATTTTGTTTGATATGAGTATTGCTACCTCGGCTTTTTTTTTCCTGCCCATTTGCTTGGAAAATTTGTTTCCAGCCTTTTGCTTTGAGTCTGTGTAGGTCTTTTGTCCTGAGGTGGGTCTCTTGTAGGCAGCATATGCGTGGGTCATGCTTTCTTATCCATTCAGCTATTCTATGCCTTTTGATTGTAGCATTTAATCCATTTACATTTAAGGTTATTATTGATAGGTACTGATTCATTGCCATTTTCTTACCTGTGTTCCTCTCCCTCTCTCTCTCCATTTTTTCCTTTCCTTAAAGCAGGCCCTTTAGTATCTCTTGCAGAACTGGTTTGGTAGAGGTGTACTCTTTTAGACTTCTTTTGTCTGGGAAGCTCCTTATTTGGCCTTCCCTCTTGATTGAAAGCCTTGCTGGGTAAAGTAGTCTTGGTTGCAGGCCTTTGGTTCTCATTACTTGGAATATTTCTTGCCATTCTCTTCTGGCTTGGAGTGTTTCCATTGAGAAGTCAGCTGCTAACCTTATCGGGGCTCCCTTGTACGTTACTTCCTTTTTCTCCCTTGCTGCCTTTAAGATTCTCTCTTTGTCTTAGAATTTTGCCATTTTAATTATGATGTGCCTTGAACAGGGCCTCTTTGGGTAGCACTTGATTGGGATTCTCTGTGTTTCCTGGATTTGTGTGACTTTTTCTCTCATCAAATTAGGGAAGTTTTCCATCGTTACTTTTTCAAACATGTTTTCTATCCCTTGCTTTTCTTCTTCTCCCTCTGGTACCCCTATAATACGGATATTATTATGTTTCATATTGTCTTGCATTTCTCTTAATCCCTCTTCATTCTTTCTGAGCCTCTTTTCCTTTTCTTGTTCTTTCTGGATTTTTTTTCTACTTTGTCCTCCAACTCGCTGATCTGATCTTCTGCTTCATCGATTCTGCTTTTCATTCCTTCCACTGTGTTCTTCAGTTCAAAAATTGTATTTTTCATTTCCTCTTGGCCCTTGATTGTTTCTATTCCCTTTTTCATGTTGATGTAGTTTGCAGTGAGTTCCTTGTAGCTTCCCTGTAGTTTCTGGTAGCTTATTGAGAGCTCTTGGAGCTTCCTGACAACTATTGCTTTGAACTCAAAATCTGATAGTTGAGTTGCCTCCATTTCATTTAGCATTCTTTCTGGGTATTCCTCCTTTTCTTTCATTTGGGAATTGTTTCTTTGTCTTCCCATTGTTTGTGAGGCTCTTCTTTTTAGGTTCAGTTTCTTAAATTGATTTGTTCTGGTTTGAATCTTTTTTTGATAGCTTCACTTACTTATATATGCAAAAGTAGATTCCTTTTATTTTATTTAACAACTTTGGCAATGTTGAATATTCCTAAATTTTATTAATAAATTTGTTAGCATGAGCATATAGCTTGGATATTATCATGTATATGATATTCCTAAATTTAAATGGAAATTTAAAAATAAATGGCAGTTGTGTGGCTAATGTGGCTCGGTTGGTTGGAGCATTGTCCTGTAGACTGAAAGATCACAGGTTCATTTCCAAGTGGGGCGAATACCTAGGTTGCAGGTTGAGTCCTCCATCAGGGAGCATATGGGAGGCTACTGATTGATGATTCTCACATTGATGTCAAGTCATTATACAGTGCAGCTTAAATTTATACAGTTCCATAAGTCATTTATATCTGCATAAAACAGAAAGTAGAACTAGCTATTTTTAACAACTCAAGTATAATAATTCAAGGAAAAGATTTTATAGTCTCATGTTTTATTCGCATTGGGTAAATACCTAGGAATTAAATTGCGACATTGTATAGCTGTAAATTTTAAATATAGGAAAACTACCAAAATGTTTTCTACAGTAGCTTTTGTATAATTTTCAATCTGAAAGTTCCAATTGCATCAAATTTTTCCCAATACTTAGTTTTATAAATTTTCAAAAAATTTTTAAAGAAGATTTTTTAAAATATTTTATTTATTTTCAGAGGAGAAAGGAGGGACAAAGAAAGGGAGGGAAAAAGAAAGGGAGAGAAATACCAATGTGTGTTTGCCTCTGCTGTGCCCCCCACTGGGGATCTGGCCCATAGCCCAGGCATATGCCCTGACTGGGAATCTAACTGGCAATTCCTTGCTTCACAGGCTGGCACTCAGTCATCTGAGCAGCACAAGCTAGGGCCATTTTCTAAAATTTTTAGCAATTCCATTCTTTGTTGCATAGTTTGTTCAGTCTTCTAATTGCTTCAGAGGATGAAGGACAGAAGGCAGTAAACCTAGGCCCTGTTACTTACCATAGACAAACCATAATTTTTTCAATTTGACTTATTAAATAATGCAGTAGCATTATTTAAAAATTAATTGAAAAATAGCAATCTGAGAACAGGAAACACTATTGTAATCAAAATAAAACAAGATTACTTAAATTAAATTTGTGCATGTATAGGTAGGTTGTGAACAATCAATATTACCAAAATCAGAAATAATTACTTGAAAAAATAATAAAGGGAGAAACAAAATGTAGAGGAAAATACACTAGGAAATCTGGTATGAGACTAAATGTAGCTGCAGAAGGAGGAAAAGTATTCCATGTGTAGCATTAAAAATTAAGTAAAGACAATAAGATTATAGGAGCTTAAGAAAAAAATGAGGCCTGAGATGGGAATTATATTGCCAAGACCTAAACATTCTTAGCACAATAATGTATTTAGTTGTGCCTTTTTTTTTTACCAACAATGGCAATATTTTTTCTGTGGAACTCTTTGATGATCCTCTGAAGTGTGACACACACACAAAGGCAATTCCTAAAAATTTTTGGTTAAAGACCTATGAGGTCTGTCCAGAAAGAGTCCAACCATTGTTAATGTAACAAGAATAGTTTGCATGATATTGATGCAACCTGGCAGCCAGGAAGAGTGCACTGGAATGCACATGCATGAACAATGATGACTTCACTGTACTAGTCAGAGGGGTGGTAGATGCCATGGAGTGAGCGTGTATCTTGTGTGGCCATCCCATTGAAAATGACTGAGCAAGCAGAGAGATGAAACTGCATCCAATTTTGTATTAAGCTTGAACATTCCTCTGCAGAAACTATTTTGATGAAGGCCGTGGCTAAGAGCAACTGGTGATTGGCAGCTTCATCACAACAATCCACCTGCTCCTGCATCATGTCTCATGCAGAGTTTTCATGCAAAACATCAAATCACCTAGGTGACTCAGCCCCTCTACAGCCCAAATTTGGTGTCTTGTGACTTCTGGCTTTTTCCAAAACTAAAATCTCCTTTGAAAGGGAAGAAATTTCAGACTGTCAATGGGATTCAGGAAAATATAACAAGATAGCTGATGGCAATTGGGAGAACTGTGTGAGGTCTTAAGGTACCTAATTTGAAGGGCCCTGAGGCATCATTGTCTCATGTACAGTATTTCTTGTATTTTACATCTTCTTCAATAAATGTGTCTATCTTTCATTTTACATGGCTAGATACTTCCTAGGTAGACCTCTTATCCTGTACAATGGTAAACATAAACTTCTCTTAACTATAGTGTCTAAAAAATGCTTTTTTCTTATTGAGCATAGTATAGGAGTTATTACTAATAATATATGCTGAGTTTCATCTCTTAATTAACCTACTTATGTATTTTTTTCAGATTAATTTGAATAATTTGCTCAAAGTCACAGAGCTAGTAAGCATCCTTTCCCAAATGTGACCTCCAGGCTGGCTGAGACCACCATTGGAGTTTCAATCTCTCTTCTATATGGGGGCAATTCAAATAGTAAAGTAAAATAAACATAACCTGTTTTCATCATTCAAATATGCCACACAGGTCAATCTCTAGTTTAAACAACATGAATAAAAACAACAGAGGAATATACCAGGACTGGCTCCATTTTGTTGGCATTGCTGCTTCTGTGATGTTCTTGGAGACGGGGAGCATCTTGGGACTGTGCTCCACAACGAGCTGGACACAGTGTTTGTGTGGCAGTGTCTTGTGTTTTCTGTGCTGGTGCTGTCCCAGTGGAAACAACTCCACGGTAACTAGGCTCATCTATGCACTTTTCTTGGTTGTTGGAGAGTATGCACCTTGTGTGATATTAATATCAGGGATGGAAGAACAACTGAATGTGATTCCTGGATTTTGTGAAAATAGAAAGGTGTTGTCTCCTGTAATGTTCTGGTTGGCCACAAAGCTGTATATTGTTTGTGCTTCAGCTTTGCGATGTTTTAGCTTCTCCTCTCTCAGGGATCTAAGTGCAGAGCAGTGGTGGTCCCACAGAGGCAGTCCACAATGGATTCTGGTTCTTTAAATTGCTGCGACAACAGCAATTATTACTGGGGCTTTCTTCATTCCAGAAGGAACACTTACAACTGTGTGGTTTGATGAGGGCAAGGCAGGTGACTTTGCTTCATCCTCATACAGCTAGTTTTATTGATTTATCTCATTTATGGAAAGAATCATGGGTAGAAAAGTGGACGACAGAAACTCAAGATGTTGATATGCTGCTTTGTTATCAGCTATAGCTCTGAATTATCTGCTATCATCATGTTCTTTGCTTAGTATGCTCATGAAGCCAATTTTTCAGAAAATAAAGCATTCAGCCCTGGTTGATTGTGGCTCAGCTCCTTGGAGCATCATCCCATAACTGAAAAGCTGTGGTTCAATTCCCAGTCAGGGCACATATGTAGGTTGTGGGGTCCATGCCCAGTCTAGCCCCATGATCCCTGGTCTGGGGACATTCAGGTGGCAACCAATTAATGCTTCTCTCTCATATTGATGTTTTACTCTTTCCTCTCCTCTCTCCCTTGCCATCCCTCTAAAAAAAGGACAGAAAAAGCAATGAAAAAAATGTCCTCACATGAGAATTTAAAAAAGAGAACATAGTGTTAAAAACATTTATAAATTTAAATGAAATGTAACAATTCAACTCTACTTCCCAACTTTATTCTGTGTGGATGTTATGTGCTATGTTTGAATTACTATGTTCTATCTTTAAATAAATAAACTAAGAAAAACTAGTCAGATTAAATTTCTGTAAAATCCAATGTTTGTGAAAATATAGTCACAGATATCTATGAAAACTACTGTGGGAGTCAAAATATCTATGCAATCAAATTTTATAGGATCAGTAATTAAATTACTTTGATTTTGTTTTATACCTAGCCCCACCCTAATTATATATATATATATATCTCATATATGTTATAATGTATCTAACTATATATGGTATTTTTATTCTCTTCCATTATAAATATTTAATCAGGATCATATAAATGTTGAAAAAACTTTAAAATCAGAAATTGAAATAATCTGAATTCAAACAAAATTGAGCTAGAATACCATGGCACTTCTGTGAGAGGCATGACCCCTCCCATATTAAATCAGATGGATTTATGTCCTAAGTCTAAAGCTTCCATGATAAGTGTTGTGATCATCAATATCTCCTCAAATAAATTTAAAACTTTTCCAGCGACATATAAGAAAGTATATTGAGTAGATCATGGATGATGAAATAAACCATAAACAGAATTCAAGAATTAACACAGAATCTCCTTTTGTGGAATATAATTCCAATTACCCATGGTCCTCATTTACTAAAACTTTCTCTATGATTTTGTCTTGAATGAATAAAAATGGAATATTTGCATATCTCTAAAGTATAGTCTGGTTTAAAATACTGATTCTGCTACATTCATTTTTACTTTAACACATAGTTGCTGTCTGATTGAAAAGTTTATATTCTTATTAATTTATCTCCATTAATAATAAAAATAATGTGTCTCCTATAATTTTATTACAAATTTTCTCATTTTCCTGAGACTCATTGGCTTGGCAAATGAAAAATATCTCTACCATCTGAGATTGGGCCACTAAGTTATACCTGCACTATACTCATCAATACCAGTCTGGTAATAAAGAATCATGAACCCTCACAATTTCTAAGGGCAATAAATATTTTCTCTTATTTTTAAAATATGAATAATGTGCCATAGTATAACTTTTTAAAATGCCATAGCCAATTAATTAATGTTGCAGATATTTCAGTGACAAAAAGCCATTCCAAATCTTCAACTTGCCTACATTGATTGGAGCTGGTAGAACATGGAAACATAAGCATTTTGTTTTCTGATTGATTAAACATTCAGAGATTTTCAATATATATACATTTCAAAAACTCTTGCAGATATTTTAGGAAATATTTCATATTATGCATCATATTTTGATGTAATCAAATCCAGATCAAATCATGGCATATATCGTCAGTACTGCTAACTTTATGGAAATTACAGTTGGTAACTTGTACTTTTTCTGAATGCTTTACATCATTTACACATAGCAACAAAATATGTAGGCAGATAAACTAGAAATTTGGTATGAGAATAAATGTAGCAGTAGCACTCTACTCAACAAGATCTGTCTGGTGTTAAAAAATGTATGAAATGTTCATTGGAATCTTGTAATTTAGAATAAATAACAGAGATTTTTAAAGTCTAACATTGTTTATTAACTTACCTGTAGTAATCAATGGGAGAAAATGAAAGGTGTTTTTTTGTAAGCTTAATAGAGTACAAACTTAGTTGCAGGAGGAAGTAAATGCAGTTGAGACCTCAAAGACTCACTCTGCTTATTTTATTTTATTTATATATATGTTTTATTTTTATTTTTAAATATATTTTATTGATTATGCTATTACAGTTGTCCCAGTTTTTCCCCCTTGCCCACCTCTACCCAGTACATCATTCTTTCCAGCGATCCCCCCTTTAGCTATGCATATAAGTTCTTTGGTTTCTCTATTTCCTATACTGTTCTTAACATCCCCCTATTTTGTACTTACCAAACTGCACTTCTTAATCCCCTGTACCTTTCCCCCTTTCTCTCACTCGCAGCTGATAACCCTCCAAATGGTCTTCATATCTATGATTCTGTTTCTCTTCTGCTTGTTTGCTTAGCTTGTTTTTATATTCAAATGTTGATAGTTGTGAATTTATTGCCATTCTAATGTTCATAGTTTTGATCTTATTTTTCTTAAATAATTTCCTTTAACATTTCATGCAATAATGGCTTGGTGATGATGAACTCCTTTAGCTTTGCCTTGTCTGGGAAGCACTTTATCTGCATTCTCATTCTAAATGATAGCTTTTCTGGATAGAGTAATATAGGTTGTAGGTCCTTGCCTTTCATGGCTTTGAATACTTCTTTCCAGCCCCTTCTTGCCTGCAAGGTTTCTTTTGAGAAATCAGCTGGAAGTCTTATGGGAACTCCTTTGTAGGTAACTACTTTTCTCTTGCTGCTTTTAAGAGATCTCTCTTTATCTTTAGCCTTTGGGATTTTAATTGTGATGTGTCTTGGTATGGTCCTCTTTGGGTCCATCTTGTTTGGGACTCTCTGGGCCTCCTGGGCTTGTATATTTCCTTCACCAAATTAGAGAAGTTTTTTTTTTTTTTATCATTTATTTTTAAATGACTTTTCAATTCCTTGCTCTTTCTCTTCTCATTCTGGCATCCCTATGATTCAAATGTTGGTACATTTGAGGATGTCTCAGAGGCTCCTTATCCTATCCTCATTTTTTGGGGGGGGGGATTCTTTTTTCTTTCTGAGGTTCTAATTGAATGTTTTTTCTCTTCCTTATGTCCCAAATTATTGATTTGATTCTTGGTTTCATCCACTCCACTGTTGATTTCCTGTAATTTTTTCTTTATTTCACTTAGTGTAACCTTCATTTTTTTCCTTCGCCTTTCTTATTATGTTGAAGTTCCCAGTGAGTTCCTTGAGCATCCTAACAAACAGTGTTTTGAACTCTGCATCTGATAGATTGTTTATCTCCATTTCATTTAGTTCTTGTTTCTGGAATTTTGTTCTGTTCTTTCATTTAGGCTATGTTTATCTTTGCTTCCTCATTTTGGCAGCCTCCCTGTGTTTGTTTCAGTGTATTAGGTAGAACTGCTTGACTCCCTGTCTTAGTAGCATGGCCTATGATAGAAAAGTACACCTGTAAGTTGGATGGGGCAAAGCCTTAGGTAATCACCAGGGTGGAGCAACCTGGGTCACCTCTTTGTTGCTCTGTGTGGGGCAGTACTCAAAAAGGGGACTGCTGCATGGCCTCTGGAGTTTTGTCCAGGAGGAACGTATCTCCCAGCATTTGCCCTAATGTCTGACACTTCAATTTCTTCCCATATGCCACTGGTGCCCTTCCAGTTGAAGCCCAGAGGGAGTGAGTCTGCCTAAGTCCTAAGTCCATTGTGGGCCCTTTAAGAGAAGACTCCTGAGAATCTTGCAGTTTCTTCTTGTGCCCCAACCCCTCTGATTTCTACAGCCAGAAGTTATGAGGACTTATCTTCCCGGCACTGGAACCCTGGGCTGTGTGGTCTGGTGTGGGACTGGGATCCCTCGCTTCTGGGGTATCCCTCCCAATTTTTATCCACCACACATGTATTTGGGACCTCCAGTTCCACATCTCTGTGTCCCTGTGAATTTCTGCGTCTCTCTGCATGTCTGCAAATCTATGCTTCTCCTACCCATCTGGATAAATGTGGCTTCTTTAATTCTTTGGTTGTCAGACTTCCATACAGCTTACTTTTCTGATGATTCTGGGTGACATTTGTTTTGTAGTCTAATTGTAACTTTGCTGTGGTTGTGCAAGAAGGTGAGGCATGGTTAACTATGCTGCCATTTTGACTAGAAGTCTCACTCAGTTTATTTTAACTGAGATATATGACAAGTACATTGCAAAATCACTACCAAAAATAAAATTATCTGTATATCAAGTAATTTCTATTCATGTACACATTTACAGCCTGCAGAAAATTGAGCCTGGAAAACTTTGAGTTGTATTTGCTTTTCTTTTCTTTTTTTGTTTTTTTATTTTCCTTAAAATTCTTCAAAATGAAATACCCAAACCTTTTTAACCTACATGCTTTTAAGAGTAAAATTATCTTTCTGATTTATCTTCTATACCAATTACATACAGTATAGCCCTTCTTTGCCAGATGATAACAATAAATTTGGTTAAAATTATATCTGTGAGAAAATTATGTAATATGGAAGTGAAATATCCCACAATAAGTATAATGTTACCCCATTTTCCTGGAGGCTTTATTTATCCTTTTAAACTGTTTATTTTATCCTTTAAGCATACACACTCAGATTTGACCTTAGACTTGGAAGTTTGTCTGTAGACATGACTTTGAAATGACTTTACAAAGAAAGCAGCAATATACACCCAGAGGCATCTAAGAAAGGAGATATATTTTTACAAAAAGAAAAGGATGAATTTCTCTCTGTTCATTTCTCATTTTGAGTGATATGACATCTAGTGTCAGGAGTGATGTCTAGCAGTGGCCATGAGATACAGAGTCAGCCTTGATGGACTTCCGCCTTCAGTGACTTCCCTCCTCCTACAGGGACAAGGGCAGGAAAAGCAGCACTGGTATTTGCTCACTTACTGTAAGAGTTCTCATACAGCACCTCAAAGGGTTCTATTTTGTCTTACTTCCTCTGTGATATTTAATCTATGTATTACATTAATCTGCGAATAGCTGTGTATTACAGTACTATCAGTTCATTGATGACATTTTGATTTATGTGACTTTTTCTGTTGAGCTGGAAAAAATATAGCCATTTTTTGTTTTATTTTTCTTTTGCAGGAGACTATTTTAAGAGACTATAACTTTCAAAGTTTTATTACAACAAAAATGTACCTACAAATATTAATATATAATACTATTTTTAAATTTATGGGTTATATTTGTTTTGTTATTAGAATTGGCTTTTCTAACTGCTGCAATGAATCATTGTCTGCTGTCCAATGTTCAAAAATTACATTATTAATATTATTTTGAAAGGTATCTGTATTTTAAGGTACTGTTTATTTCACTGTGTCCAGTGGTCCTTTAAAATCACCAAGTTCAGATCTTAAATGTTAAACTTCAAAAATCTCATATTATTATTGTATGATTTCAAGTAACGTTCCATTAATGGGCTTCTGCCTTTATAAAAATGCATATTAAGGAAATAGCCCACACATTTTCCCTTTATTATATAAAAACCTTTTTTTCAGCATGTAGAATCTAGGAACTAGTGGTACTCAGAATGAACCTTACATATTTTCTGAACATAAAAATACATTCTAAATTATTAAATATATTTATTACATTCAGTATAGTTTTAGTAATATATGTTTTTATTATATGCCTTCTGAAATGATAAGTTAATCATATTGAAGCTCTTTATGTATTGCCTACCATATATTAGACTGTTTCAACACTTGATTTTTATTTACACTTTGCACAAATACTTAGGGCTATCTTCTTTTTAAAAAGTAGTTGAAAGAGAGACATACATAGTTTAGGCAAGCACTGTATGTAGAAACCTTTTTTGTTTGTGTAGGCTGGAGCTGGTTTTGAGTACTAACTAAACTTGAAATCTGGTTCTCTCCAGTAAAGTATAGCTGTGCAAGACCGTTTACTAACTCTGAGTTTAGTAGAGCTTCTCTTTTTCATCTGATAAAGTAATTAGTTTTCAACCTATATTTTGGGCTATTTGGGAGCGTGCAATGAAAACAGTTCATGCATATCTGATTGCTGTTAAAGGTGTGGTGTGTTTACAAATAGAGTCATCCCTCAGTGCTCCTCGGTTTCGGCACTCATCACAAGTTCCGGAAGGAACTAACAGCGAGCACCAAGGTACCGCTGTATCTGCATTTTGTGTTTAATATTGCTTTCTACTCTTTATCACGTTCTGTGATAATTAGAAGAATCTTGGAACACAGAGTTCTTTAACTGGTTGCAAATGTAATAGAGCCTTGAAATTGAGCTGTCATGTTGATACTTGAAAATTCAAGAGATAATTTTTTTCTGAGAAATTTATCCTTTTTTGACTTGTGATTCGGAAACTGGGATGTGTTTATCTTCGGAGTGCTATATTGAAATTCCAATGGCTAATCATTTCTCTCTCTTAATATCACTCATTGTTCTAAAGAATTTTGTATTTGAGATAATTTTAATTATCACTTATAAATTAATTAATTTTGTAAATGTGAAGATGTATGGGGGCTAAAATAATTCATACTTCTCTTACCTTTTCAGTTCATCTAGCTGGGCCATCGGTCAAATTAACAGAGACATTTTAATAGAAGAAAATGAAAGTTTTTAATAGAAAAAATGAAAGTTTTTAATACATGCATGTGGGCAACCCACATAAGCATGACCTTTTTGGACAGGGTATTATATTTCAGAAATCACACTGGGCAATTTACAGGTAATTGAAGAAGGCCAGAAAATAACATGGCAGGAAAATTCTTCCTAGGCAACTGGGAAACAATGGAAAGCAGAGGGTATCTAGCTAACCACCCCTGTCTGAAGCCCTCTTATTGACCATATTTATTCAAACTAGACCAAGCTGAACATCCTAAGATTTTCCTTCCTGAAGCAGATTTTTCTCTTGGAATCTCTTGTGCAGGAAAAGGGAGGGAGGACCAAAGGTACTTTCTTAGTATTATTTTTTAGTAAACAGCTTAAAGTCAATATCCCAAAAAGGAAGCTTTAAGGTGGCAAAACTTTTATTTCTTTCACATGTAAGTGATCATAAATCCCATCCCATTGTTTTTTAATAACTGCTTTATTGATACATAATTCACATACCATAAATTTTACTCTTTTAAATATTACAGGTCAGTGGTTTTTAGTGTTTTGAGAATTCTACAGTAATCACCATTATTTTTAAAACATTTCATCTTCCTCAAAAGAAACCTCATACCCATTACATCCACACTCCATGCCCACAGCTGCCAGCCCCTAGAACCCACTTATTTTCCCAATACAGACATGTTACATAAATGGAATTGCACATGCGATCTTTTGTCACTGTCTTCTTTCACTTAGAATAATGTTTTCAATGTTCATCTAGGTTTTGACATGTATCACTGTTTCACTCTTCTTTACAGTGTAGAAATACCACATACTTTTATTCATTGACCCTGTCGGGGTCTGGGTTGCTTCTATTTTTTTGCTGTGATGAATAACGCTGCTATTGTCATTTACATAAACGCGTTTGTGTAGACATAGGTTTTCATTTAAGTTGAGATATACCAAAGAGTTAAATTGCTGGATCATATGTTTAACGTTCTTAGGAACTGTCATACTGTTTTCCAGAATGATTGAACCATCTGTCACTCCCACTAGTAGTGCTTTAAATTTCCAATTTCTCCATATCCTTGCCAACATTTGTTATTCTTTGTCTTGTTTAATTCATCCTAGTAGGTGTGAAGCATATCTCATTTTAAATTTGATTTATATTTACCTAATATTTAACAAAGTTGAGAATCTCTGCATGTGCTAATTATCTATTATTTTTTAAAAATGTCTATTCAGATTTTTTTCCCATTCTCCAACTGGATTTTTTTATTGTTGAATTATAAGTTTTCTTCATTTATTCTGGATGTAAATCCCTTATAAGAAATATGATTTGCAAGTATTTTTCTCTATCCTGTGGATTTTCTTTTGAATTCCTTGATGATATGCTCTGTTGCTCAAAGATTTTTAACTGAATGAAATTCAACTTATTATGTATTTATTGCTTTTTTTATTATATCAAAAAGAAAAAACTGTTCCTGACCCAAAGTCTGACACCACTTAAAATAAATTCATATATGTGTGTTTAGTTTTTTTGTTAATGCTTCCTTTGGAAAGTTTTATAATTTAATATAGCTTGGGCCAATAATATTGTTACTGTAGGTAGTTAACTAGTTATTAATAAGAAAGAGATCAAAGGGAATTAGACATTGGGCTTAATATATGGAGGAGTATGCCTGCTTGCTTAGTAAGGAAGCTATGGCATTTACAGACTCATTCATACACTCAAGGGGACTTCCAGCAAGGAGACTTAATCCTCAGACCAGACAAGAAAGTGTCCCCTGGGGTACTGCCTGTGCAGTACCAGAATCCCAGAGGGAAGAGGAGGGAAGTTTCCTCCGCTGCCTACTTAGAGTAGAAATCAGATGATATAACAGAACTTTCAGATATGCACAAAAGAAGTCAAAATGGTGCAGGTGGAGGTGTTTCTACTTTTGGACATGTGCAGTGAGATCCCGGGTGGAAACATAGAGGAGCAGGGCCTACCCTGGGAGAAAGTATAAAGGTAACTGGATTGGATAGAGGGCTTAGAACCCTAGTAGGTATGGGAAAGGGACTGGTTGGTGGGATGACCCCACTCTAGCCCAAGAAGAATCAGGAAGATGGGTTGGATGTTTTCAGTGACACCTTCTTTACTAAGAACAAAAAAATATATATGGAGAATTAATAAGAGTCTCCGGGCAGTTGCCTCTAGAGCCTGCAGGTCCCTTAGGTCACTGATGGTGTATTAAGTCCCTTAATCCCAATAAAATCTTGCCATCACGTTTAAATTTCTCCACGCACATGCTATTTGAAATTAGTTTCTCTTGACACTGGAAAAGAGCTTGTTGTCAACGGCAGCAGTCTTAGCATTCATATATCACAGTGTGCTTCATTTCATGGCAACTCTTCAAGATAGTTTTCATAATCCCCCTTTTCTAAGAATCCTCTTGTTTGACAATAACTGAAGACTGGCACGACTGAAAGGGAAGTAGACAGGTCCCTAGTTCTCTGGTTCTAATCTCCGTAGTCTCTCTACCACAGTGCTGGGATTCTGTCATTTCATTCTCTTCCCAGAACAGGATTTTTAATTAAATCCACCAATAAGATGTACTACTAAAGGGAAAACACAAGTGGTTTTAGAATATTGGAATAATATTTTATATAAAATAATATGCATAAACTTTTGAAAAGCTCAAAAATGTTTATAAAGGTAATAGTTTTAATGAATTTAATCATAGTATTTTTTAAAAGGCCTTACAGAAGATCTGGTTCAAGCTTAAACATTACACACCTGAGGAAATAAAACCCAAAGAAATTAAATCATTTTCTGGTCATCAATAGCAAGAATCTTTGCAATCAGGAACCTAAACAAGGCAAAACAGAGGCCTTACGGGAACAGGAGCAGGCTGTACAGTCCCACGCTAGGGTTTGAAAACAGGGCCTATCAGATGCGTCTTGTTCAGCCTTGGGAGATTCTTAATATGTCTTTGCCTCAATTCATCATCTGTGAAGTAGGAATGGCAATCACAGCGCTTTCCTCTCCGGAATGTTTTGAGGATATGTGAGTTAATACGTAGAGAATATTTCTTATCACACATGAAGCACCCAGTAGATGATATTATCATTTTAAACTCTAGCCCATGCATTTAATTTTTCATATAAAATAAAAATCATTCCCTTCTAAAAAATAAGCTCGCATTCAAATGAAGTATATACTTATTCTTCCAAATTTCTGGAGGTACTTTTCACCACCTTTTGGAATAATCACCACCTTTTCCTGGTATCATTGAGGTGCAGAATTAGAATGTTGTCATTTGCATGTGCCTAGTTCTGCCTGTTCTTATATTTGTATGTTCTTTCAGACAACTTGTGAAATATCTCTTTCCTAGAACACTTGAAAGGCTTGCATATTTCTTTCATAACTATCAATAACAAGAATAATAATTGCAGCTTATGGAATTACGTAGATCGTCAGTTTGCATTCAAGATTGACTTTTTGTAATAACTAGTTGATATTAATCAATGGTGTTAGACTAAGTCAGAGTGAGCAAACTATAGTCTGCAGGTTCTCCACACTATTGCCAGTTTTTATAAATAAATTAAATTTTATTAAAACAGCCATACATATTTTTTATCCTCACCCAAGGGCATTTTTTTTATTGCTGAGAGAGAGAGAAACATGGAAGTGAGATGTGAGAAACATTGATTGGTTGCCTTGTCATATATACCCTGGCCAGGAATCCAACCCATGACCTTGCAGTCTGCAGGATGATGGTCCAACCAAATGAGTCACATTGACCAGGGCAAAAACAGCCATATGTATTTATTTAAGTATTGTTTATGACTGGCTTTATACTAAAATGGGAGAGGTGAGTGACTGTGTGAGAGACCATATGGGCCACATATAATAAAGTATTTGCTATCTAGCTCTTTTTAAGGAAAGATTGTCAATGCCTGATTTAATTCTACAACACAAGTTAAGAAAATCCAAGAATATTAATTTACTCCTGGCTTATCCAATATACTACTAGGCACATGCCACATCATTACTGTAGCAACTGCAGTCCTGCTGGGGTAATCTGATATGCCAAGAAATGCTTTTAGGTTATTATTTTACAGAGCTCATTACAGTATGAGAAGTATATAACCAATGTGAAAAAATAAACATTATCAAAATGTAATATATATTAGAGTAGATATATATACATGTATATGGATATATGCATTATATATTATATGCTATAATATATAATACCACAATCTAATTCTAACATATTTTGAGCTGAATTAATCACTTAATTAATGAATGAACTAAAACCTTATAATTTACTATAGCAACACAGAAGACAATTTCATTCCCTTTTTTGTTTAGATGTCCAGACTGTAGAAACATTTTTCATGAAATTTGAAACATGGGCTAAGAGTTTGTTGGGTATTGGGAAGATACACATCAGGTGGAAATTTATTTTGAGACATAAATTGAAATTTTTATCTGAACACAGTACAATGTGATCCTTTAGATTGTGATTGCAGATCCAATTGTACAGGTGGTACTCCATGACCTCTTATGCCAGACGATGGCCCTTAGAATCTTTCTGCAGTCTTGTTGGCTGTGAATGATTTTTTATAAGCAGAGCTGTGCATTACTCAAAAGTCATTTTAGAGTAAATAGAACATATATTTATAGGCTTTTTAAGTTTGAAATACCAATAAAAAGAGTTTTACTAATATTGGAAATACTCTATTAGAAAATGTTAGGTGTTGAAATGTTTTATTCCAGAACAAATACACCATTTAGGAGACCATCATGATTTTTCTGTCAGTGACTTCACAGGAAAATAAATTTTTTTCACTATCTGGTGTAAAAAGTAACTTTCACCAATGCTGACTCTTTTATATTTTGAGCAATTATGAATTAATAGAATAAAGAGTTTGTGATAATTTTTAGGGTACAAAATAATGAGCTTTGGTTTAGTCATTAATCCCATGAGAAAGTTGTAATATTTTTTAGAAAAAAAAATTGAAAATCAAGCTATCCACAATTTGCTAAATATTTTTAAGTGATTATTTAAAACTTATGTGAAATTGACAGTTGTAAAAGCAGAATGTCTTTGTGTCTAACTGACTTTAGATTTGCCTGATGATGTACCATGTTTTGCTGTGTATAATGTGCACCATGTTTTTGGCCCAAGCTTTCAGGAAAATAATTCTTTCATTTTAATCTTTTAATGTATTTATTTATATTTAGATACTTGCATTTTTATTATAAAGGAATTTTAGCATTTTTGATCATATTATGGTACCAGAAATTTTATGTAACAAATAATTATAAAACACAAAAACAGATACAAGGCATTTCAGGTACTACCCATGTATAATGTACATCCTTATTTTTCCCTCAAAAATTTGGGCAAAAAAAGTGTGCATTATACATGACAAAATACAGTACTTTATCTTGATCGACTCTACCTTTTGGTTTATGTGAAACAATACATTTAATAAAGTAAAATTATCCCCTGAATCTTTTATAATGCTGTAGATTCCCTTCCTTTATTTATTCAAATAACTTGGAAACAACACAATGGGTGTCCTCCATGGAAAAGTTTTATTCTAGCTCCTACAACCATCTACATCTCATATGCCAGTTAATAACCGAAGCCATGACAGCAGTCACAGTTCCAAACACAAACAAACATACAAATACTGAAAGTTATCTGCATGGTAAGAAAACAAATAGGACATTCTTCAGTTGATCATGTGCTGGTTTTACAATTGTGTACAAATACACACTCACCTAGAAAAAACAAGAAATGACCTCAGTTGATCATGAGCTGGCTTAGTAATTAAACTACATAATGTTGTTTTAATCAAGATATCATTGACTCAAGAAATCTATCTTTTCTAAGAAAAATCAATCAATAAACATTTAATGAGAATAAATACTTTCAGAGACATTGCTGAGTCATTTTAATAGTACAGTATTCCTTGACTAATGGTGAATATTCTAAGTATTTACTCCTTTTTAAATTTAGTATTGCTTAAGCAGCAGCAATACCATAACGTTGGGTATTTAATGTATAAGAAAATGATTTAAATGGGCTGTATAATGTAAAAATTATAATTTGTCATAAGACATAATTTGAAATATGAATGAAGGTAACAACTGAAAGTTTTCTTCAATAACTTTAATACATATTTTATTTCTCAAAAAGTTCCCTCTAAAATACATGTATATTATTCATTGAAATTTCAGAAATTTGTCATGGAAGGGATTGTAAAACATTGAAAATACTCGATGGATTGTACATAATTTCAAGACATCAGTGATTACAGTGTGGAAAACAAATCTGAGTAACAGTGACTTCAGATGGAGCCTTCCTGTTCCAGCCGAGCGACCTGACTGGGCAAGGGTGCATCAGTGTTCCCGCAGCTGCGCCAGGACACCCACGCGCACTCTGTTAAATGCCGAGTTTTCCGTTGAGAGGCTGAGCGGTGTTCCATCACGTTATCAACATGTCCTCTATGAATTTCAGCACTTTAAACGAATGTGATTACTAACTTGATTTGACAAGAATATTGATTTGGGGAAAAGGAGACGGTGAATACTAGCATAGCAGCACCTGTGATAAAGAAGACATTATTATAAATCAAGGAATTGAATTTTGTTTTATGAAACAGGAAATCCTTAGTTATTTCTCTTAGTCACTAGTCCAGTCATCTTACTGAACTCCAGCCACAGATTTTAAACATTTTATTGATAGCTTCAATCGTGTACATAATACAGATCTCAAACTCAGTTTGTCCAGCAGTGAATTTCTTTCTTTTCCTCAAAATCTTTCCACTCTTTAGTATATATGCTAAAGGAACTGTGAGGAAAAACATTCATAAACATAATTTTTATAATAGTGATAAGGCTAGAGGATTAGATAACTAAATTAGTAGATATAGAGAATACTAAAAACAGCAAGAGGGATGAATATAGATTAATCTCAAAAATACATTAGCAGAGGGAAGGGGTTGGGGAAGGTAGAGGAGGGTAAAAGGGGGATAAATGTGACAGAAGGAGACTGGACTATTGGTGTGAGCACACAATAAAATATACAGATGCTGTATTTCAGAATTGTACACTTGAAACGTATTTAATTAACCAATGTCACCCAGATAAACTCAGTAAAAATATATTTGAATACATGTGTATCGTGAGAAATGCAGCACACATTTTAAAGGGTCATGTCTACATGTTTCCAGCCACCGCCTGCCTGTCCGCCGCCACCACCACTGTGGGGTCAGCCAGCTACAGCCATGGGCTGCGGCCAGCAAAAGGGACTGGGGCTGCTGAAGCGCCACGTTCACTGAAACTGCCTGTGGGTTAAGGAGATAAATAGTCAGGGGCCCCTGGCTGAGAGTTCCAGTCAGCATTATATCTGCTTTCACTGATGCTCAGATGAGACCAAAGGGTTAACCTGCAGAGACCACTTCTAGGTCAAGTAGGATAGAACTTCCAGGACATCTGTCCTTAGAAGAAGGAGGAAGGAGAAAAGGAGAATCTAGCAGAAGATTTAGAGAAAAGGGAACTCACAGAGACCACCTCAACTGAAAAAGGAGAAGGGACTCATGAAAAATGACCATAGGCACTGGGCTCGAATTCCTCCCTTTCCAGAAGACAAGATGTCTCACAAAATGTCTTTTGGTGACTGTGTCTTGTTTTGAGAACTGTAATGTACTACGTAAGCTAATTTTATTAGCGATTGTCTTGGTGCCTAGACAAATATACTGGAAAAGAAAGCCAGGAGTTGTATGTCTGTGGATACCATGTGGACTTTAAATACAGCTGCCACTTGGAATTTCTTTCTCCAGGTCATCCTGAGTTTTTGTCACTTTGCAATAATGTGTTGGATACTCTCAACAACAGATCTCATTACCCAGGAGTATTTCTTGAGAGTCAGCTGCTTTACTGTGATACATTTTCCTTTTAGTACATTTCTAATTCTTTTGGAACTCAAAAAGAATTATGAAAAATGTTCTTTTAAAAAATGCCAGAGTGTGGACATTTTAGTTGGAAGAGGCCTGATTATTCAAGAGTTATTTCTTTAAAGGCTCCTGACATTGAATCATTTCTGATACATTTTGATTTTTGTTTATACATTTGGTCTATACTTCCTATGATTGGAAGATATATATTCAGAATTTGTCATGTTTACAATACCATCTTGGTAGATGAAAGTGATGGTAATTTATGTTTTTCTAAAGGCTCTTGTTTGAGTATTTACATTATAAATGCTTGCTTTGACCAGTTCAAGATATAACACTCTTTCTCTTGACCAGTCAGGTAGGTACCTAGAGGTGACCGGAGTAAAGTCACAGAGAGAATGGTACAATGTAACTTCTAAATTTGAAAGTTAAAAAAACTGTTTTTAAAAAAGCTGATCATAAAATAGTGTATGACAAAATATCTCATACAGTGAGTGAGATTATATCCTGTCAAAAACAATGAAATATAAATTTAAGGATACATATGTGATAGAATGAGGAATTATTCTCGGTGGGAAAGGAGAAATGACAGGGAGCATATAGGCAAATTCGGAAATATTGGTATCATTTTTTCTTAAGTCATTGTATACACGTAAATATTTTATAATTTTATTTATAGTATAAGTATACATTTTGAATATGGTTTGATGTAAATGACATGCTGCATAATAAAAAGAATGACATTTGAAATGCCCTGAGTGTGAATGGATAACTTCCTGAGTTTTCTCATGATAGCCCGTTTATCTTTGCTTTGGTAGAGAAAGACATGATGGATATCAATAACTAGACCGCTAGCACAATGAGCAGAATAGTGAGTCATATTTCTAAAAGAAAGACATATTGAGCCTGGAATTTAACTTAAAAGAGGAAGATTGCACATTGTCCCTGATTTGGGGTCTGACCATCATGTTCAGGTATTACGAAATCTCCAACCATTTCATTTTAAGTTTTTTCTTATTGTGCCAGTAAAATGTCTGAATAACAATAAGGGATGATTTTATTTTTATGTCATTATACATGGTGTTTATCAAGATGATGATTAAGAAGCTTTATATTTATAAATATAAAGCATGTACACATTATATGTATGTGAATATATGTATACATTGCTAAAAGATAAATGGAGACATTTCTGTGAAGTCTAATTATTGTTGAAAAGTTTATTTATAAACTTTTACATCAACTTAACTTACTTGTTCTTAACAATTATGCTTAGATTACTCATGAAAATTTATATTTCTTGCTAACCTCATAAATGGATAAGCTCATAGAAGATGGTTAAAAGTTCTCCATGGGGGCCACTGTAATTTGCTTATCTTCGGTAAAGTTAGCCTGCTTCTTCAGCCTTAAAACAAAATCTGACTCACCTGGGGCGTCACGCTGGACCCAGTCCAATTTTCAAGTCAGAGCCAGTCCAGGAAAAGAAATGCTCTAAGACAGACTGAAAGCTCATAGCACAACAGTTGAAGAACTAGGATCAGAGAGCATCTTCCACAGCAGCTCCAGAGACAGCAGGAAAGCAGAGAGCTCCAGAGGCTCAGCAGGTACCTGTATCTGGTTTTCCATTGCTCCTTGTGGCTGGGAGGGGGCTCCTTTGGTTCTCTCTAACGTTAGACTCTTGAAAAATAAACTGAGGCATATTACACATTTTAAGAGTTTATTTGTGGAGAAATTTGTTTGAATTGGGCAGCATCTAATGTAGCAGATAGGAGTTCTGAGTAGCTTTACAAAATGAAAGACTTTTTTAGTTGGAAGTGAGCAGCAACAAGGAAGTTATACTAGATTTAAAAAAAAAAATGCCCTGGCTGGTGTGGCTCAGTGGATTGAGCACTGACCTGCAAACCAAAGGGTTACCAGTTCAATTCTCAGTCAGGTCACATGCCTGGGTTGTGGGCCAGGTCCCTGGTAGGGGGTGCATGACAGGCAATCACACACTGGTGTTTCTCTCCCTTTCTCCCTCCCATCCCTACTGTCTAAAAATAGATAAATAAAATCTTTACAGAAAATTTAAAAAAATAGATGCATTTTTCCTAGATACATCTCAATAAAATTTTTTAATGAGAAAGAATGGGGTGAGGATTGACAGTGGGAGCAGGGTGGGGGACAGGGTAAGGGAGAGCAACAGAGAAAAAGGTGGGACAACAGTAACCAAACACCAACAACAATAATGGTCATTCCCAGGTTACTTTGCTTCAGGGGGTGGCAGGCTTTGATCAGGCAGATTACCTATCTGGTGCCTATCAGATGATTCCTGATTCACTGGTTTAAGATTTCATTTCTGGGAGAGTCAAAATTGTAGTTAAGTCTGAGCTGGCTGATGTAAAGTTTAGCATGTTACTGCAATTTGGGTTATTGTCTTGTTTTTTGGTTTTTTAAACTATATATTTATATATATGGATTTATGTACTTATATTTATTATATTATATATATTTATATGTGGAGAGAGGAAATGATAAAGCAAATGAGGGAAATGTTACAATTATACCAAACTAAATAGTTTTCCCAAAACAAGATGTGTTAGTTTGTAGTTTGAATGATGATAGATTTGCAAGTTGAGATAATTCCAAAAGGCACATAGTATTGTAAGAGGACACTGATATCTAAGCAAAATCTGTGATTAGAGGCATGAAAAATATCATGTGAGAATATAGAAAACAAGGAATCCCTTCTACCCTTGGCATGGGTCATATAACATGTAAGACGGGCTACATTTAAGTGTTGGAGGTTAAGTTAGATTTCTCAGAGTTCATTAAATATACTTATGGAAGACATTATAATATAAAAGATGCCATTATATAAATGTTAAAATTAGTTAATATATGACACATATATTAAATTCATTGAAATTAAGTTGAGGTGGAAATGTCCAATTCTCTAACTACCTCTCTGCATGTCTCCCGAACCAGGGGCCTTCGCTTCTGAGAAGCGTCGTTCCTGGGGGCCTGGTGTAACACAGCAGAATGCAGGCTCATTCATCTAGCAGAATCGTAGGAAATGGTGACTATGACATTTTAGATGTCAGAAAATATCCAGATTTACAAAAAAAAATACATTTAAGATGTTTTAAATTCCATCATTTATTGCTTTTCCTTTGTTGCTCCCCTTTTTACCATTTGCAGTTCCTTAAAATATCACAGGATGAAAGCTGTTATTGCATCTTTTATCCAGAGTTCTTGACTGATTAATATTTAATCATTCACAAAAAAGTATAGAACTACTTAGATTTTACATATCAATGGCATGTTTCCTTATCAGGGAATGCAGAAAATAACAGAGGAATTCTATTGCAATTAGCTGGCAATGCAAGGGAAAAACAGCATTGTCCTGTCTGTGTGAGCACTCAAAGTGATTTGTTCTTAAGAGTGTAATCAAGTAGCACTCAGTGGACAGAAGGTTTTCCTCTTGATTATAGTTCTCTCTAAATATTCAATATCCCAAGGAAATATCCCTTTCACTGAAAAGGGTTCAATAGTGTGTGATCATTGATCTGATTCTTCACTGACTGCAAAAGTTTACAATTTAAACTTAAAAGTTATATTATTTTAAAAGGAATACATAAAGACTGTGTTATCTACTTGACAGCTACTTATAAAAAGAGTTTCAGAAAAACCTGTTCAAATATTTGTCATGAAAGAAAAGAAAAAGAAAGCAAATAATAATAACTGAAAACTGATAGTTTCAGCTTGTCATTTTTTGAACTGAGCAATGGATAAAATCATTTAGATTCAGGATGTGCTTTTTCTGTTACTCTTTTTCTAAAAAAAGTCTTTATTTGGTAGGAAGTTGTTCTCCATATCAGGCAAAGTATTATAGATATGGTAAACAAATTCTGTGACAGCTGATGGTCCACAGAATGTTAGGAGATATGGCAATAAAACGTATGTCACATCACTAAACACAACAATAAAAAATCAGTGTTCAAAAAACAAAATCCTAGAGATGGACTCTTTTAATTTTCTTTCCTATTATTTACCTAAATTGTTAACTAGCTTGTTCAAACAAATAATATTACAGGCTTCTGTTCATGTATAAAAAGAAAATCATTATCATACTTCACTAGAGACTTGGATCCTCATTCATATCATGACCTGGTTCAAAATTGCCGTCATTATTTTAAAATCCTCTGAAGATACTTTGCCACCTGCTTCACAGCTGCTCTACTTTTCAGGTTCTCTTTTCTTTTCCTAATACACAGAGTGTCTTTCTCACCTCCCGTAACTGGCTCTCTTCTGTGAAGCTGGTTCAATCTGTGTTGCGGAGATTTTTTTTTCTTTTTCAGCTCAGTTTTAATATAATAAAAAGTTGGATTTGTTATGATATACATTTCTGATTTAAGATTTTATTGCAATAGTATTTTAATATAAAAATCGGTCACCAAAAATAATTCTCTGCACCAGCTTTTTAAGGTATTTTATACAAATGAATTTTATAGAATAGGGGATGGACATATTCTGGGGATGAGAATGATTATGACAACCATTTATTTTTTTAAACACTATACTATATTATACTATAGTGTTTAAAAATATACTATACTATAAATAAATATATTTATTTAGTATAGTATAAATATAATATACTATATAATAATATACTATATATAGTATATTTATGTATACTATACTAAATAAATATATTTATTTAGTATTATATAGTATAAATATACTATACTATAAATAAACTAAAATACTATACTATTCTATACTATAAACACAAGGTGTCTATAGTATATCAAATTCTATGCCAGAACTGGGGCTTAAAAATAAAGATAGCTTTGTTCTCCCTCCTTATAATTTACTAGGATGATGTGAAATCAATAATAATAGTAGCATAGTATTCATAATGGTCCTCGATAGCAAGTTTAAAGGGACCACAGATGAAGGTGGGTCTTTGGATATATAAAATATGTTTCACAGAAGAGAGAACAGAGATCTTGGGATGAACTTTATGCTAATTTAGTTCAATTTTTTTGTGAAACAAGAACCTTAAGAATATAGTGCTTAAGTGAATCGCTAATGTTTGCCCAGCTTATTAGTTATTGCACAGAACTACATACAGTTTAGATCAAGGATCATAGTCTTAAAATCCTCAAAAGTCTGTAGAGAGAGGGTGGGCTGAAGGATGAAAATCTACAGCCTGCAGTTATCATGTGCGTGGAGATACTTACTGGTATGAGATAAAGAGCAGCAGAATCCAGGGATCTAGTCGGCTAGGTAAAATGTTAGCTAAGAGTTTTATCTATTTGCTCAATTGGTAAAGTGATATAGCCAAACAAACCCATCCATAAAGTAAATACAGAGTCACCAATTTGGAAACCTATAGAGATTTTCAAATTATACAGTGATTCAACCCCTTGTTCCTTGAGACTTTACCAAGAGCAGGGACTGATAAATATCCAATGATAAAATTAATAAATCATTCTTATAAATTAATAAAATATCCCAAAATTAAATCTTTATTATATTGACATTTAAAAATTAAAGACATAAATTTTATATACTTATGTTGACACCTTCATCCACTGTCTTTATTTTTGAAATATGTCTTTGAGTGATTCCTTGGAAAATTTTGCCTCATATACACTTCCATGAGTATAGATAAAATGATCCATCCAACTCTAACATAATAAGGAATTTGAGGATCCTTAATACAAGTATATTGCATATTCTAATTAGTAAAATTACACCATTTTCACAAGTATTATTTGACAGTCCACAGACAACTATTACTCCTTTGATATTTTAAATGAGCAATAGAATGTAATAGCGTAGTAGAATCCCTCCATTCACCAAATTGAGTACCATCTGTGGCCCTTAGTTGATCTGATCCTTTTAAGTTTCATGTTAAATCTTAAGTAAATTTAAATGTCTTTAAATAATTTTAATAATTATGATAGAAATAATTGATAATCAATAATTATAATTTTACAAAATTATGATTGATTCACTTTGTTTGAAAAATGACTGAGTCTACAAATCCAATATTCAGCATCTATCTATGGTTTGGTTGTTAAATTATCAGTATTTTTTTTCCCTTCTTGTAATGAAAAAGTTAAGCTCAAAAACTCTCATATGAGTGGTCAGGAATTTCCCATTTCAAAGGTAATTTGTTCTTTCGGGGCTATCAGCAGTAAGGCCTTTCCATATTCTCGTCTACCTTTGACTCCGCGGTCTTGTTTTACAAGCTGTTCACACAGATTTTCCCTGGGAGGACAGTGTTTCCAGGTTTCTGATGGGAAGTAGTTTACTTTCTTACTTGCTGAATTTATTCTGAATCACTTTTTAAACAACATAGATGGTGACTACTGATTTATTGTTTGCTTTCATTTAAGTTTTTATAGTCTAAGAACAGATTTGTCAAAATGGTGGAGTTGTTTTACATTGCAGTTTATAAAGAGCCTAAGATTTCTAAAAATTCTGATTTGCCATTCTGTTTCCTTTTTTGTAGTTGATATAAAATTTGCAGATATTAAATTCTGAGTTTTTCCATAGAATAATAGAATTAATTAAGCGTTCTTTTAAAAATGTACCCTTGTATAGTGTAAATTCAGGCACCATGCTGGCTTAATGTTTTTTTTTTCTAACCCTCTAGAGACTATCAAGGAAAAAATCATTTTTTCAATGTTCTCTTTTCTGTTTGGATATTTTCCTAGACAGTCCATAATTCATTATGGATATGGAATTTTTCAATGTTTTATTCCCTGGTAAGTTTTTCTGCATCCTGCATTTGTACATGTTGTTATTTTATTTGTCAATCTAGAGTACTGTTCTTGAATATTATGTCACCTCTGTTGGGTGCTATTCAGCATTTATCATCCTTTCTGTTAGCCTATAGGCAGTATTCCTTGGAGGCATGTAAAATCAGAACAGCTCTTGGTTTATATCAACATTTGACAAAAAAAAATCTCTTATTTTGTAAAGCACTTTTGTCCAGAGACAGAGAAAATGGATTTATTGAAAATGTATTTTGAGTCTATGGGGATTGAAAATAAAATGTAAATTCATTGTAAAGCATTGGGCAACACACACACACGCACACACACACACACAAAACCACTGCATTTTCAATAAATGTTTTTAAAACATTTTCAGCGTTTTTAAATAACAAAAATATATCAAGTACAATAGAATTGACGTTTCTACATGTTAACATAGTCTTTAAAGGTTTTTTGAAAATTCAACATTGATATTATAAATACAAAAATAGATCTAAGCAGTATAATACTAACAGTGGATTTCAAAATAATCTAGAATCAGATTTCTCCTATAAAAATGACATGAAACTGAATTCTTAAATATATAATGTTCACTTAAATTATGCTTTGAACAACTAATATTTTAAAATGCAACAACTTAGTTTTAAATAAGCTCATAAATTTAAAGGAGTCAACTTTTAATTGAAGCTAACTTTTTTCTTTTAGTATATGTTAAATAGTTATATTGTTTAAGCTGTTTACAACCACCAAGTATTATTAGTAGTTCTGCACAAGGGAATAAGCTAATGTTAACGTAGTTGATGAACATCAACTTTTTAATAATTGAATCCCTAGTTTTAGTTAAAAATATTAACTTGTTTCCTGACTGGTCAGAGACATAAACTCAGTGTGTGTCGCTCTGAGAACAGGACATCTGAGTTTAGATTACTGGTAAATTGTATAATCTAAATTTACTGGACTCTTCTACCTAGTTATTCGGGAGGAACTTCAAATCCATTATGTCCAAACCAGGGCTTCACTTCTCACCTATTAACAAGGCTTTGACCATTCTAATTTGATTTTTGGATACAGATATAATTATTATCTTTTCACATATTCAACAAAAAACTTTTAAGTTAAAAAAAAACCTTTTTCTTATTCATTCTTACTTCTTACCCATTCTTCTTTTTTCTGTCAATAAATCACCAGGCTTAATTAACTAGTTTCATTAACTACTAATATTCTACCACTTCAAATATACAAGTCTTAATTTACACTTTTGATTAACAGATAAACTGTTTTATTCCACACCCATAAAATTATCAAGCCATAAAATTTCATCAGGTGACTTCCTTCATTCCATTAGGGGCTATGATAACATGTATATATATATATATATATAGGCATGTGTAAGTACGTATGTATGTATGCATCACCTATCTTTTGCCAGCTCTAGAAAATTATATAAATGGAATCATGCAGTATATCTCAGTGCCAGATTCTGTAGCTCAGCATAGTATCTGTCAAATTTGCCCATTGTCCATGTAGTTTCATGTAGCAGCCCTTTTGTTGTTTAAGTCACTGAGTGTGTACCACTGTTTGAATATCCAGAGTTTATGAAATTGTTCTTCTACAGGTGGACCTATGGTTGTTTCCACTATTGGCTACTATGAATAAAGTAATTATTTTTCATTTTTCTTATGTAAATACCTACCCATGGCATAGTTGGTCAGAACATATGACTGCATTTCAGATTCTAAAGAACTGACAAAATCTATTCCAAAGCATTTGTGTATTTATTTTTATATTCTCACTATCAATATATGAGAGTTCTGGTTGTTCTACTATTTACTAACATTTAATGTTATGTATATTTTTTACTTTTACAATTCTAAAAGATGTATAGTGGTATAACATTTGATCTTGCATTTTGCTAATGACTAATGATTTTGGTCCTTTTATTTTTTCTTTATCTGTTATATATATGTATATATATTTTTAATGTGACTATTCAAGTCATTGGGTCATTTTTATTTATTTTTTTATTTAAAAATGTTTGTCTTTTTGTTAATGATTCCTAGAATCTGGTACTAGACTTTTGTCAAATATATATTTTCCACATATTTTCTTCCAGTCTCTGACATGCTTCTTAATTTCTTTTTTTTTCAAATATTCATCTGAGGATATGTTTATTGATTTTCAGAAAGAGAGGAGAGGAGAGAGGAAGAAAGAGGGAGAAGGAGGGGAGAGAGAGAGAGAGAGAGAGAGAGAGAAACATCAATGTGAGAGATGGTATTGGTTACCTTCTGTATGTGCCCCAACAGGGGATCAACCTGTGACCTTGGTAAATGCCCTGACAGGGAATCAAACCTGCAATCTTTTGGTGCACAGTACGATGCTCTTAATTTCTTAACAATGTATGTAATATTTTGTTGAGCATATATTTTTAATATCTCTCTTTTAATCTTCTAAAGTTATTATAAAATTTATTATAATTTTCAAAAAATGTACTTATATTTTCTATATTATTTCATTGTAATAATGTTGGATTCCATTTGCTTTGTCTTTTCAGAATTTCAAGGTAAAAACTTAGATAATTTATATTAAGCCTTTATTTAAGAATACATTGTTTATTTACTTACTCTTTCAGTACATTCCACAAATTAAAAAATTTAGATTAAAATACTTTTGAATTAGTTTTTAAATCTCTTATTTAGAAATATATATGTATTATGCCTACACTTTGAGAGTCAATAACAAAATGACAAAATTTTTTGAAAAATAAAAAGACCCAAAGTATTGAATAGGCACTTTTTTAAAAGAGGTATATGAATGACAAATATATCAGTGCCGAAATCATTAATCATTAGAAAAATGCAAATTTGAACTATTTTATCTTATTCTGCATCTTTTAGAATTGCAAAAACTGAAAATGCACATAACACCAACTGTTACTGATTATGTAGAGCAACTGGAATTTTATACATTGTTAATGAGACATGAATGTACATAATTTTCCAAGTATTTGTAATTTTCCAGAGTTCTGTTTTTAATTTCTAGTAAGTCCAATAATAAGGGACATATTTTGTATATTGTGACTATTTTAAATGTATTCAGATATCAGAACCATAATGAAGTCTACTTGTTGCACACACATATAAAAAAGTCTATTTTTCTGTTTTCTCACTTAGTGTTCTACAGAGGGAAGTTAATTATGTCAGGCTCCTTGATTCTCCAAGTTTTCTATATTCTTATTAGTTTTCTTTCTGTAGTTTCTAACTGTTGTTTGGTGACAGGTTTTGAAATCTCCAGCTGTAATTGTGGATTTGTTAATTTTTTGCAGTTTAATTGTTAATGTATTTTGTTATTAATTGCATATAGATTTAGAATTTTTTCAACCTCTTGATGACTGATCTCTTTATCATTATGAAGTTATTATCTTTTTCACTGAAAGGATTATTTGCATCAAGTTCACTGATATTTTAAATGCCTTGTCTTTCTGCTATTAATCCCATGTAGTATGTATTTCATCTTAGGGAGCAATAGTTTTACTTGTAGAATACAAGTTGAATAGTATCCATCTAGCTAGCAACAGCTTATATATATCAAGGAATACAGTTATAATGTACTCTATCTTGTTGAACAAATGAATGTTGTTATAAGAATTATTTTAGTGTCCTTGTCTACTAATGCTATCATCTGTGTCATTCTAGGTCTGTTTAGGTTGATTTTATTTCTTATGATGGGTTGTATTTTCCTATTTCTTTCTCTTCCTTTTTATTTGCGATTGGATACCAGACTTTGTATGTTTTATCCTGTAAGTGAAATGTTTTTTGGTGTTTTCTTTTTCAATTTTCTCATTACCCTGGAAATTTATGTTGGATAAGGTAATTTACTGGGGAACAATTTAATTGTTCTGAGGGATGCTTTTGTCACTCAGGACTTGATCATTCTTTGGTTTAGGGCTGTTTTTCCCCTCTATGGAAATCATATCTCTGTTTATCCTGTCTGATTATCTGTGTTGATTATCTATGAAGCTTTTCCCAATGTGCTGTAAGAACATGAAGTTTACTCAATCAGTGTGTGCAGCAACAATTTTTGTTGTTTCATTCTAGTATACTTTTTGCTGTTGTTGCTCTTGGTTTTTCTTATCATTGGGTAATTTGCCATGTATGCAGTGGTCAGTACTCAGCTGAACTTTTTAGAGTTATTTGGAGATCTCCTGAGCATTCTCTTGATGCAGTTTTCTGATTTTTTTCATTAGTTTCTTATCTGATTCTCTTGCCCATACGTTTTAGTTACTGTGGTCACCAGGAGAACTCATCTCTGTTGTTTCAACTCAGGAGGACTTCTTGGATTTCTTTGGGCTCCTTGGCCTATTCAACAGGCCGAAAATACTCTCTAGGTGGTGATATGGAACAATTATAGGGTTTACCTTATTTGTTTCCATTCCTTAAAGACACTGTCCTTTTCCATTTTCTAGTGCCTCACAGATGTTTGTTTGTCTGTTTCTGTTGTTCCATCTTTTTGTTGTTGTTGTTGTAGTTGTTTATAGTGTCAAAGTAGGCAGTTAGTTAGTTATTAATGAAAGGGGAGGGAACAAACAGAACAGTCACCAGGGGAGTAAACAGCACCTTCCCCAGGATTAACCAGAGAAGGAAGAACACAGCCATGGGGATTTCTTTTACTAACAACTTGTACAGTGGAATCCAAATGGTGAGGCAGAACTAGGAGGCCTGTGCAGGAGAAACCAAAATGGGGATGACAAAACGGGAGGACACTAGCCTGGGAGAAAGAGGCTGGATAGGGGGAGGGCACAAACACAAGCCCCCGGAAAAGCCAGAAAAGAGGTTGGATAGTTTGCAAAAGGCCTGCTATTTCCAAAGACAAGGAAATAGAGGGAAGCTAGACAAAGAACCCAACACACGCCCTCCTTGGAGAAGAACTGTGCCCTCTTCTCAGACATGTACATTTTGTCTTCTTTTCTTTCTCAGCCCTGAGGGTCCCTGTAAGCCACACAGCCAGAGAGCAGTGAGCGGTGGCAGAGGACTCTCCTTTTGCCTCTTTAGTAACTCCCTGCCCCAAGTCCATGCGACCACTGCCCTCTTCTGCCTGCTCAAGTCTCTCTGAGAGAGCCTGTCGTTTTCAGCTCTATTAAATCTTGCCGCTATTGCTTCAAGCTCCTGCTACGTGGGTGTCTCTAAAATTATTTTCCCACAATATTGCTGAACAAAATATTTCCTCTGGTAGCAATAATAGGATAAATCTGGTCCCCATTTTACCATCATGGCCTATAGTAGAACTGTCATCTTTAATTTGAAAGCATTGTTTGCTAGACATAGACTTCTGCTTGGCATATGTTTATATTTCTCTCTGCATTTAAACATGCAATTTCATTATCTTCTAGCCTCTGTTTTTCTGACAAGTTGTACTCAGATGTCAAATATATTTTAGTTTTCCTGAACATAATGTGCCAACTATCTTTGGGTGCTTTTAAGAGTTTGTCTCCATCTCTAGATTTTGGAGCATGATTGTGATTTGCCTAGGTGGATTTCATTTGTATTTATCTCTCTTTGGGAGATTTACCTCATTAATTTGATCAGTATTTAAGTTTATGGTTATTATTAACTTGGGAATGTTTTCAACTATTGATTTTTAAAATTTCTTATTCTGTTCTTGTACCCCTCTTCTCTTCCTGGAACTCCAATTTCACGTATATGTGATGGCTTGATATTTTCCCACATGTCACTGAGAATCTTTCTCAGGCATGTTTTTTTCTCTCTGTGATTTTAGATTAAACTGTTTACAAGTTTAATGATTCCATCAAATTCCACTTTCAATCTATTATTAAGCACTCAAATGAATTTCATTTTTATATTTCCTTTCTGCTAGTTGCAGTATCTTGGTTTTGGGGTTCATTGTTTTTTATCATTTTTCTCTCAGCTATTATCATATTTTTTGTTTCTTTACAAGTCTGGTAAGTTTGTAATTGTATATTAGACATTAAGGGTGATATCTTTTAGAGGCTGTAAATTCTGATATGTTCTTCTGAAGGGTATTTACTTTTATTATAGCAAAAATCTGGTCTGGAATCAAATATCAGCCTAATGCTCCCTTGGGTGGTTAGCAGGGAAAATATCCAGTGATATACTCATAAGCTTTCTGCTTTTGTTCTTTTTACAGGCCTACTTGTGTCTCTCCTATACGAGTATAATTTAGCAAAGCAAATATTTGCTGGTGTTTATATGCATATCTTGGGGTTTGCCACAGCTAGGACTCTCTTCCATTGCTTCTCTAACCTTTGACTTGCTCTACGTGCCTGACAAGTGCCTCTGAGCCCTCAAGTCAGCATGACTGCAGCGTACCACTGCCTGTAGCAAGGTTTGTGGGTGGAGAAATGTTTTAACCCAAAAAGTGGCAAACTGGCAAATTTCGCTCATTGCAGTTCTATTCCTTCAGTGCTAACCTTGTGCTATAGAATAAAAGTTCTTGTCCTCCCAAAATTCATATATTTGAAACCTAACCCCCAATGTGGTTGTATTTGGAGGTGGGACTATAGGAAGGTGACAAAATGTGTATCCTCATAAAAGAGTTTCCAGTCCCCCTTTGCCCTGTGAAGACACAATGAAAAGGCTGTCACTTTCGAACCAGACGGCACTCTCTCACCAAACACCAAACCTGCCAATGCCTTGATCTTAGACTACTCAGCCTCCAGAACTGTCTGAAATCAATTTTTAATTATATTTTATTGATTATGCTATTACAGTTGTCCCATTTCTCCCCCATCATTCCCCTCCACCCTGCACACCCACTCCCACCCACATTCCCTCCTTTAGTTCATGTCCATGTTTCATAAGTTCTTTAGCTTCTACTTTTCCCACACTATTCTTGCCCTCCCCCTGTCTATTTTCTACCCACCGTCTATGCTACTTATCCTCTGCGCCTTTCCCGCTCTCTCCTCCTCCCACTCCCCTGTTGCTAACCCTCCATGTGATCTCCATTTCTGTGTTTCTGCTCCTGTTCTAGATGTTTGCTTAGTTTGCTTTTGTTTTAGGTGTGGTTGTTACTATCTGTGAGTTTGCTGTCTTTTTACTGTCCTATTTTTATCTTCTTTTTCTTAGATAAGTCCCTTTAACATTTCATATAATAAGGGCTTGGTGATGTCTGAAATCAATTTTTTGTTGTTTATAAGCCACCCAGCCAATGGTTATTACAGCAGCCCAAACAGATACCGTTCAAGTAAATTCTTCTTCAGTTCCTCCTTTATTTGTGCCATCTCGTAGTACCTTCAAATATTTGTCCTTTATGTATTTATCTATCATCTATCTCAATTTTGTGTTATCTTTGATATTAGATCAACCTAATTACTGTGCTTTTACTAGATGTGAGATCCCCAAATTGAAACAAACCCACTGCCTTAAGATTGCCATTCTCAGGCGTGCCCTCCCTTTAGGCGCACAAAATAACCAAACTGCAAATTGCTGCTTCACTTTTTACAATGCAGTCAAATCTCAGTTTTGGAATGTCTCCCATCTGGAAGGATTTGGTTCTTAACCAAGTTGTTCGTGGAAGGAAGGTATTGGTTGTCAACCTTTCATGCTGACACCTGTATGATCAGCCATGTGTCTCTCAAGCAACAAAGGATATTTAGTTTTCAAACAAATCGTTTGTCAAACAGCCTTCTGAAATGAATTAAGTTCGAGAATGGAGGTTCCATTGTATTTTAATCTGCCCCCTTAGGTTTTTTGTGAATCATCATGCTTTAGTCTTGCCACAGGAATATTCATGATTTGTTTAGTGTTAATTCCAGCCTCTCAGATCATACCACTCTTCTCACTAATATACTGTATTCTAACTGCATTGAAATGCAGCTTCTTATTTGGGTGAATAATTTCCCTGCTTTCACATATAGTTAAATCTTGAACAACACAAGGGTTAGTGATGCTGATCCCGGTTGCAGTCAAAATCCATGTATAAATTTTGACTCCCCCAAAATTTAATTACTCAGAGCCTACTGTTGACTTGAAGCCTCACTGGTGACAGGCAGTCAATTGACACATTTGGTATAAGTATGATATATTATATTCTTACAATAAAGTAAGCAAGAGAAATGAAAGTGCTATCAACAAAATCATAAGGAAGAGAACATGGATTTACAGTACTATATTTATTGATATCATAAGCTTACATCCTCTGTTTACAAGAAGAATCATCTTTTTGTCAGTATCTCCATCAGTATTTGTCTATAAAATACAAACTACTGTAGATGTTATAAGTCTTACTTATAACACTAGACAGTTGTGGCTTTTGATGTAACTACAATGGTATCTCCAACACTGTAATCCTCCCAGACTTTCGTGATACCCTCTGTCAGCCTTCTCTTCTATACTGTTGACAGTTCTTTGCATAGAGTACCATGTGCAATGAGCCCTGATCTAAAGGCTGAATTAGAAACTGTGTTTGGGGGCAAGTAGACAACTTCAACACCTTTGGTGATTAGCTCATGGGGTTCTGGGTGGCCAGGGGCATTGTCCGATATCCAAAGAATCTTAAAAGGCAGTCCCTTACTGACAAGGTACATTGTAACTTCAGGGACAAAGCATCAGAGGAACCGATCCACAAACGTGTTCAAATTGTCCAGGCCTTCTTGTTTCACAATCAAAAGCCTGGCAGCTGGTGTTTATCTTTTCGCTTCAAGACTTGGGAGTTATAAATGAAGGCAGTCCTGATCGGAGCTAGATTGCATCTGCATAAAACAGTAGAGTTAGCCTTTCCCTCCTGCCTTAAATCCTGGTGTTCACTTCTTCCTTACTAATAAATGCTTTTTGTGCTCCCCCCGCCCTAGAATAGGGTACTTCTGTCTGCATTAAAAACCTGTTCAGGCAGATAACTTTTTTCCTTAACAATTTTCTTAAAGGTTTTCTGGGAATTGGTTTATGGCCTGTTGATTGGCAGAAGCTGCTTTTCCAGTTATGTTGATATTTTTAAAAGCCAAATCTCTTTTTAAAATTATCAAACCACCCTTTGCTGGCATTAAATTTTCCAGCTATAGATCCTTTACCCTCATTCTGCTTTAAGTTGTCACTTAATGAGTTCACTTTTTCTCAAATCATATTAGAGTCTATAGGCCTACTTTTCTCATAGCAATACTGCACCCACATAAAAGCTGAATTTTTCAGTACAAGAAGAAAGGCATTTTGCAAAAAGTGCAATGTTATCATGCCTTCTAAGGTAGCTGCAATGATGGTTCAACAAATTTCCTTTCTGGTTTTTACAGTGGTCTCTACGCTGGCCGAATTTACCTCGAAATGGTGGGTAGGCAACCACAGCTGCAGACCTCAATCTGCAGTACATATCAAGCAATTCAACTTTTTCTTCTAATGTCATGACTTTTTCCTGCTTCTTTTGGGAGCACTTCTAGCATCACTAGTTGCACTTTGTGTGGGCCCCATGGTATTCTTTAGGGTTTATGGTATTGCACTAAACATGATGAAAAATACATAAGAACAATGAGAAAGCACTTTTAATTGTAGTATGCAATTTACTGGAGTGACGAACTGCTCATGTAGGAGTGATTACTATCACACAGCTTTTTAAGCAGGTACTTCCGACACTTGAGCTCACCAAAGTAGCAGCAGGAGGGAGCTATGATATTATTACAGAAGTACAGTGTGCACTACAGTTAACTTTATGCAGTTCTGATTCAATACTGCACCTGCATGTTTGTTTACATTTCTCTCAACTGCCGGTGGCACCATGTATGGTCTATAAGTATGTGCAAAGTCTTGACAAATACTGTCATTTTATAATAGATCTGTGCATATTTTATGTAAATGATAAAATAGACTAGTATCTACATATATTTTATATGTTCATGACATACCTCATTTTTCTTACTTTTTTTTTTTATATTTCTAGGCTATGTGGTTCATCTGTGAGTTTTTTCAAATTGTTACCAATCTCTAATTTTTTTCCAATACACTTATTTAAAAAATCCACAAAATAAGTGGACCCACGCAGTTGAAACCCATGTTGAGGAATGTCAACTGTATTTGCAGATGCTTTGTCCTATTTTGAAATTCCTCACCTCATTAGCCAATTACACCACGCCTCATTGTTTCTAAAATCTGAGCTTAGGCTTTATCTTTTTTGGAAAGTTTCCCAGGTCATCTTTTCTTCTGCCTTTGCTTGGGAATGCTCATCATATCAATGACAGCACGTTTCAGCACATTTAAAACCATGTTGTATTTGCCCATCTTTGTCCATCTATATTTTCACATTTAAGCTTTTGGGGGGCATTATCTTCAGCATCTAATAAATGCATATTGAAACAATGGATAAATGAAAGAGTATACCTAAGTATCTTTGCATGCATATTGTCTTATAGCCAAAAAAAAATATTGCTGAGAAGTTTAAATTTACCCTTGAGCAACTTTGTTAAGTGACATATTAGCAAGGGCAATGTTTCTTTGCTCATTAATTTTAGTCTACAGGGAGGTGAAAATGCTGAGGCCCCTGTATAACCCTGTTACATCATTTAACCCAAGTTATAGTCCCTCCATAGCCCAGGGAATTGCATTTTAAATCATAGGTTTTGAATCTTATGCATTTTCATAAATATTATACAGTATTTCCTTTGTATATCTACTAAAACTAATTTTTAAAAAAGGAAAAAAGCAAACAAATAAAATTACTAGTAAGACCACATTTAACCTGATTTAAGAAAATTCCTCAATGATCTATGCAGATGCAGAAAGTAACCCAAATTCTCTCTTGGAAAGGTTTCAATCTTCTCCTTGTATGAGAGAGAATTATTTTCACCACTAACATATTCCAGCATCTTTCTCTCATTACTTTGCATTTTTCTGAGATCTCACTCTCTCTCTTTCAAAATCCTTTTCTCAAATAATTTCCTTCCAGAGCCAGTGAACTAACGTAGCTAAGGAGTTCCACCCACTTAGGAAGAAGCCTGAAGCCTTTATCTTCTCACCATCATTTTTCTGTAACTGTTCTTTGTTCATCTGGAAATTCAAATGTGAACTGGGGTGATTCCAAGGTGAATACTGGTATTTGCCTACTGGTTCTAAAAGGTGGTTGTAGGTTTTAGGCCTCAAGCAAGCAGAGCAAAGGAATATTCAAGGAAGCTTAAGCTGAGTTCACTATGGAGTTGATGACAGAGGGGTCAGCAGCCAAGTCACTCCCTGGAAATGAAGTGTTATCTCTGCTGTGCCTTTTGTACACGGATGTACCAGTAGCATGGTAGGGTTTCTATGGTGACGACACACAGCTAGCTGGCAAATCAGACTGAACTGGCCAAAGCTTCTCTTCGATGTGTCTGACTTTTCATGTAGTTTGGCAAACTAAGGTGAGGATCTCTGAGGCAGACGCGCTCAGGAACTTTAAACTTCAAAAACAGCTGCATCTTTAAAATTACCAGTTCTGTACATAGAAAGAAGTGCCTGAATTGCTGGGTAATATGTATTAATACATCTTTTTTTTTTTTTTTGATCCTCTGTTATTCTAGAGCCAGGGAAAACTCATCTGAGAGTCTTAAATTTAAAGTCAGGGAGGATTTTGTAGTAATTTCATATATAAACAAAAAGTGAGTCATTTCTAAAGTCATATCAGTATTTATTTAGACTTGAATAGCAAGAATATAAGCATGACTAATGGATCATACATGAGAATGAGCAAGCAGAAAACAATATTAGCAGAGGAACAAATCTAAGTTATGGTCTGTTCAAAATAGGCAAGCCTTGGTGATTATGTAAGCATTGGACTTTATTTTATTGGATTCTGATGGTTCCATTTCCTTTTTCTCTTATGCAGGCACATCATCATAAAGAGTAAAAGTAATTTTTTTCTATTGGAGTATTCATGTAAACTATATGAGTTCACATGCTAATTTCATGCCAAGAGATTAAAGTAGCACATGGGCAGTAAAGAAAGCAAGGGGATTTGGGGTGAAGTACCTGCTGAAAATTCTAAATTTTGAAGGAATTGATTTTTTTGCAATGCAGGCACTAAAAGTTTAGCAGATTCTTGTTTCATATAAGTGGGCCATTTCACAGTAAATTAGCTTACATTTGAAATGTTTCCCTCTTAGGCACATTTTAATATTTGAATTGTTTTTTTTATTTTTGAATATACCAGATATACTAATATTTATCAGGACATCTATCTTTTGGGTTGTGCCCTATTACTTAAAATTATAGAATATTGGAGAGTCAAGATATTATTTTTCTTATTATTTGGGCCTTAAGCTATCAAAGTAAACACAATTCTCCTGGCTTGTGGATTGACCTAATTGTTGCAACAGTGTAGGCATTTAACCTAGAATGTACAGACCACATTCCACAAAATAACCAGGAACCAAGTCATAATAGCAACAAGACATAATCAAAACATCTGTAACTTGGCCTTTTCCAAATAATATAAACTTAACCATTACTCTCCTTAGAATGTAATTGGACCAGAGAAGAGAGGCTTTCTCCTTTCTGTCTTTCTGTATTTCATGGGAGTACATGATGTTTGTTATTAACTAAGTCATCTTACAAATGTGGATGAAGATGTCAGATCACATTGAGGTTGGAAGAGCTAAAATATGGAGAATACTAGATACTTGATCTTTGTATCCTTGAATCAAACTCAGAAGCTCTCCAGATAATTATCTGAGTAAATCAATGAGCTCCTACCCTTCGAGACATATGGAACCGGAGGGCATTATGCTAAGTGAAATTAGCCAGGCAGTGACAAACAAATACAATATGATATCACCTGCAAGTGGAACCTAATCAGCAAAACAAACAAGCAAGCAGAATAGAACCAGAGACACTGGAATAACAATGAACAAACTGATAGTAACCACAGGGGAGTGGAGAGGGGGATAATGGGAAAAAATAGAGGAAGATCCTTCAAGGAACATGTATAAAGGACACATGGACAAAGCCAAAGGGTATAGGTTTGAGGGTGGGAGGCAGGGATGAGTGGGGTGGGGGAATGTGGTGGCAAAAAATGGAGACAACTGTACTTGAAAAACAATAAAAATAAATAAATATTAAAAAATAAAAAGATATGAATGACCTCATTGTTTCATCCATTGTTAATTTGCTTTGTGTTCCTTGCAATAAAAATCATCTTGATACACCTAGGAAAATATGTATTACAAGATAGAGTGTTCCGCCATATTAAATAATATAGAGAGGTCACTTAAGTAGTCAATCAAAAAAGAAAAACTGTTTAGAAAGATGATACCAGGGAAGGAGTTAGACCCCCCCTACCTGTGAATGCTGAGCTGACAATAGGCCTGAAACCAAGATATGAAATATCTTGACTTTTTTAATTAAAAAAATATTGATTTTTTAGAGAGAGAGAAAAAAAAGACATTGATTTGTTGTTTCACTTATTTAGGCATGCATTGATTGCTTCTTGTATGTGCCCTGACCTTGGCATTTCAGGACAACACTCTAACCGACTGAGCAACCCAGCCAGGGCCAACATATGCTGTATCTTACTGCTATTCAGACTGGGTCCCTGGTTATGCTAGAAAAGGAGTCCATGCTCTCTTGGTTTTGCGATTATCAGCACTACAATCCAAGCATTGTGATTCTTCTCCTAGAGTTGATGTCACTCTTTGTCAGATCTCTGTTAATTGCCATAAAAGGAAAGGACAGTCAAAATGTGGCTTTCACACTTTCTACTGATTCTGTTTTAAGGATATAATGTTGTTTTTGATGGTCTATAATGTGTGTTGTCTGGCTGTTGCCAGTGATCTTTGTGAGCTACTGCTAGATACTTTCATGGTTTTTTATTATATATTTTTGTGATGGTTGATTATGAAATAAATTTTTAATCAGAAAAAAATGTGTAAGTGAATCATGCAATAAAAAAGTATTCATTAGGAAACTGAGCAACCGATAGGAGAAGAAAATTCCAAGACAAAGGCTAAACCTACAGATTATATACCTTCAGGTAGAAGGTGTATATTTACCCCATTTAAGTAACACAGGAGAACTCAGAGCAGCAGTTGTTTTATGGTGCATGCTTAATTGTTAATTGTAAATGAATTATAAATGAAACACAAATCAACAACTTGTTGTAATTTTGTCTAATCAATAATTTTGTTAGCATTGTGTGTTCATTTTCATTTGGAGACTAAATTGCAATATTTATTATAAATTTTAATATATTCATATACTTCTTCCAGTAATCCCATTTCTGCTATTTGGAAGATATAATCTCTATTCAGAAATTATAGTGTTAAAAGTGAAAATAAATTATACCATTTCACAAATGTTCATTTGTTTTTATTATGATTTGTGCAATTAAAATAGGCAAATTTAACTATTAAAAATAATTAAATAAGAATTTATATAAGTTGCAATATAAACAAAAAGTCCTAATGACATTCCAGTTACATTTTCATTATATTCAACTGATTAAATGCAATAAGATGAACTAAAAGAAAAACGCTGCAATTATATTCATCAATTTTTCATGAACGTGGATATCAGGGTACAGACTGAAGACACTTCAAACTGGAGAGTAGCTCTATCATCAGTTTTAGGTGTAAGTATGAAATACTCTTTGTGGAATTGTCTGAGGTTGATGTTTAGTAAAACAGATTCAAGGATAAAACTGTCAAGCAAAAAAGAATATTTTGTTTTTAAATAAGTCATTCTATCTTAAGTATTTTTTAAAAATTGGAAAATTGGGACATTAAAGCTTTTGGGGTTTTTTGTTCAAAATAGATCTTTTTTGTGAAAACATTTTTCTGAATGTAAAGGAATATAAAATTCATAGAAGACTTTAACTTTCAATTATGTAATTTCTCTATAGCATAAAAGTGGCAATGTTGATTATGGATCACAGAAAATATTTTTAAAATGATAGCAATGAAACAATTAGTAGGCTGTTTACAAAACATATGACTTAAAGTTGTTTATAAAAATATATCTTTAAATGCTTTCCACTTTTTACATATATAAAAATATATACATATAAAGTTTTTATATAAATATATAATAAAAGATGGCAATAATCAAGTTACTAATATGTAAATAAATAATAATTTTTGTAAAATCTTTTATATGTACTTTTAAAGATTTTATTTATTTATTTATTTTTAGAAAGAGGGGAAAGGGAGGGAGAAAGAGAGGGAGAGAAACATCAATGTGTGTTTGCCTCTCATGCACCCCCTCCCAGGGACCTGGCCTGCAACCCAGGCATGTGCCCTGACTAGGAATTGATCCAGTGACCCTTTGATTCAGAGATCCACACTCAATCCACTAAGCCACACCAGCCAGGGCATAAATAACAATTTTTTAGTAAGTTCTGCTAATTTCCTTCCTTTTTCTGAGTCTCTGTTTTTTGGCATTTGATATTTCATGATTTTAGTAATATATAATATACAAGAAATACAGCCATGATTTAAAAAAATCAGAAAATGGTAATTTTTAAAAATGTATTCTGAATGATTGTTTTAATTACTATAAACTTCTTTATATCTTTTGCATAATTTTATTATAAAATTAATAATTTCTTTATAAAATTTGAATTTATTCAAAAATTGTCTGGTATGTTATCCTTAGTAAGTTCATTAACTCTCTGCACTGTGTTTCCCAAGTTTAACTTCCATGTTAAATTCACACTACATTTTTTAATTGTTGTTCAACAGGACAAGAAATTATCGTATGGTAATAGTTGTATAGCACCTGTCTCTTAGGGGGTTGTCAGAAACAATGCCATAAGGAGCTATTATTATGCTCGTCTTATCTTAACCCCTGTGTATTTGCCAGCACTCAGTGTGGCTTATGGGATTAAAGGGGATAACAGATGTAAAGCACAGTATACAATGAATGGCACATGATGAGTGAAGTATTATTATTATTATTAAGAAGGACTTAAAGAATCAGAAATAAAATGATGCGGTGGTAGGTTGTGTTTTAATCTGCATTTCCCAAAAGTGCATAAAACATGTAAATAACTCTTTTCATACCCTTAAGAATGTTTGGCATAATTTTGGGTTTTTTTGAGGGAGACAGTATATTTCTGTCCTACCAATAGCTCATACACATGATGTCAGGATAGAATTTAGGCCCTTCCAGCCAGTGTTATTTTTGGTGAAGTCTAGTCTTGGAATTGTCACATTCATGCCTATTTAAACATGTAAACACAGGAAGTCTTCATATTGATCAAAACATTTAAATTTATAGCTAGAACAAATAAGAGATTTCTGCTCTAAGTATAAGTTTTACAGTTCGAGAGCGTTTAAATGGCTTGCCAAAGTCAACCAGAACATTTGTGAGATAAGAGGGAAATCAATATTACAGTCAATAATGAAGAAAGAAAAACTTGTAAATATTAGCCTAAAATGTATAGACATGTGGTGAACCTCAGAAAAGGTTGAGAGATGAGGTGGAGCAACTGGAATAAAGGTCTTTGTCAAAACCATCTGACTTTCAGCAGAGGGTTCAATGGGAGCATATGAAAAAATGAAAGTGATGCAGTTGCAATTATCTGGTGAGATCTTTATGGTTTATTTAATTTAGATACTTAGTAGAATTCAGTATTTGCATGATTGACTTTTATTAAAGTGCTATTTTTAATATCTCTATAGTATTTGCTAAACATATTTTTCATTCTTTAGATGTCACTGAATTTACAATTCACTAAAGTGTCTAAAAATTGATGAGCTATAATTTTTATGTCACGTACAGAGATGTTTAAGAAATAAATTTAATCGTGTGTGGTGAACTAACTTTAACATTTCCTACTTCCAATCATATGAGGGCGTTGAAAGAGCTAGCAGATATTCAGTGCTAGCTGTGTGTCAGTTAGAGGGTTAAGCACATTCATGCCTTGTCTCATTTAGTTGTTGCTGGTCTTACACATTCAGTATCACTGTGTTTGTTTACTTATAAACTCTTAGGTACACAACATCCCCCAGATCATACAGCTACCACTGAGATGTAGAAAAGTATTTTTCCAACACTTAACATCAGTGTATTTACCTTCTTTGTAGTATTTGTAAATGTATTTGCACAATTTATATGAATTTTCTCTGATAATATTGAGTATAAATTCAGAACTTTAAATTACAGTGTACTTACAGGATCACATTTCCCTAATTAAGAATTAGAGGTTTTAGTAACAGACCATAAAAAATAATATTTGAGCTCAAAAGGAGCTAAATTTATAAATGTCCAGAAGCAGATCACAGCTGTCATTGGAATGATGTATTTATCAATTAGGTCCATGCACCGTAGTCATATAATATAAAAATAATGTGTTGTTTCTTGCATTCCATTTTCCAGAAGTGCAATACAAATAAGAGTGTAGTAAAAGTAAAATAAAGTCAGAATGGAAATATTTCTTCATTTTCCACCTTCCTTTCTTTAATAAAAATATATGTGAATATTGGAACTTCCAGGCTAATTGTTACAGTTCTTTCCTTGAGTAATTTTCTTATTGCCTCTTTATAGATTTCCACACTTCAAAATTAAAGAAATTCCATAAGGAAATTTGAGGAAAAATATCATGATTCCTCCATATGTACTTATTTGTGTGTCATAAATCCTTTATTATTTAGGACATAGAAAACAAACTTAAATATTCCACACACTCATTTCTCATTTTAAATGCTTATATTCCTAAACGCACATAGTGATTAGCATGGGAAAAAATACATTCACAAAATACATGGATTATTGGTTACACATTGAGTTCTTTTGATTTTTTAACCAGGAAAAATCCTTTCAAGATACGGAACTTAATCATGCCCTTCAACATTTAGAGAAACATTGACAGGTGGGTAAAACTGTTTCTGTACATTTTTATTGCCCTCATTGGAGACTTGTTTGTAAATGTTTGTACATCATGAAGAGAAGTTTCTTTGTTAACATGAGTCAACATTTATGAATGATTCTACTAGGCAGAATGGAAAGGAGAGAAATTGTGAGTGAGTGTCATTTGAAGATTAGCTTGCCCCACCTGAGTTGCCTTAGGGACGTTACTCATTTGGAGCCATCCTTCTGAAGCATCAACCTGCCCCCAGTCTCCTTCTGTTAACAAGTTATATCAATTAGCAGGACTCAATAAGCATAATTTGCATTTCCCCTGAATCTTAGAGGTCAAAATAAAGTTATTTAACTTGTTTTTAACCTTAAAGGTATAAAGCATTTTCAGCTATTAACTGTGTACATTATGTTCAATATTCTTTACTAGACAAATTAGCAAAATGCAGCCTGTTGATTTTTTCCAAAATCATCTTAAATAAAGTGGCCAGTTGTCAATTATCTCAGAGTGAAACTTGGCAAAATTCTAGCAAACCATAAACTTCTGTCTACTACTTGTTGTCTAGGGAATGAGTCTGGTGGATGGTCACAGAGTAGATCCAGTCATCATCAGATAGCAAGTTTATCTAATATATGAAACCATTGTAACATAGAATTCACACCCATGAGTCATGTTAGGATGGAAGGTGTTAAGGATGACAAGGCCAAGTCAGATAATGGAGTTGGAATAAGAGGGCTTTGAGTTATTTTCATGGGTATCATGGTCTAAAGAAAGTAGTACTAAGAAATTTAAAATGGGCATGCTTCATGGCTCACTGTTTTGAAAACTTAAAATTGGTGTTTGATTTTATTTTTTTTACTGTCCATGTCTGAGGCAACTAATTTTATGTCTTGAAAATATATTAGTATTATTTTTTCATTGCCTAATATAACACAGAGCAGTCTCGGTGTTTTGGAAAAACAAAACATTGGATTTTCCATCACCCCTAAGTTGGTCAAATTGTGAAAATAATCCAGACCAATGTGATCATGAGACATGGAGGACATAAAGCAATGGTAATCCAATAATTTACAGTGAGAAATGTAGACCACAGCACAGAACAAGCAGCGCCACCTGACTGCGGAGCCCAGGCAGCGCTCCAGCGTCAAAGCACAAGTCCTAGTCTCCTCCAAACTGAGACACTGACAGCAAGCCCCGTCTGCAGACGTTACCAGCTGACCTGTCCTGTACCCAAGACAAGCTGACTGGGGAAGGTCTCCTCAGCCGAAGTGAACCTGTAGTGTTCAGAAGAGAAGACCAATAACTTAATGCGTAGAGAACAATGCAAGTTTATAAGGATCATGAAGGATCCGGTAAAAATGACATAATTGATGGAAACTAATGAAACTCTAATAAGTGAGTCTAAAGATAAGGAGCTCTATGAATCGTCTGCCAAAGAGTTCAGATAAATCCTCTTAAAAAAAAGTTCAGTGCACTATGAAATAACAGACAACTAAATGAAGTTGGAAAAATATGTTTAAACAAAACAAGAAGTTCAATGGGAAAAAAAGGAGCAAGTTTGGCAGAATGACATTTTCTCCTTTCAAACTCTACTATAAAGCTAGAGTAATCCTAACAGTATAACACTGACATAAAAACCAGCACAAAACTGGAACAAAACTGGAACAAAACTGAGAGCCCGGAGATAAGCCCATACATACGGTCAAGGAATGCTTGTGAGGGAGTCACACTGTGAAACTGCGTGTGCACGTGCAGAAGAAGGAAACTGGACACCGTCCTCCCACCAGTCACAAACATCACCTTGAAGTGAATTACAGTTTAAAGGTAGGACCTGAAACTGTAAAACTCCTAAACAAAACATAAGATAAGAGCTACTTGACATTGGTCTTGGCAACAATTTTTGGGGGGAGGATATGACATCTAAAGCAAAAGCTAGAATAAGTGGGACTATGTCAAACTAGAAAACTTCTGCACAATGAAAAAAGTAATTGCTGAAATGAAAAGAAACCCCCATAAATGGAGAAAATATTTTCAAGTTATATATCTGATAAGGCATTATTTCCAAAATATATAAGGAACTCATACCACTCAATAACGATAAACAAATAATCCAATTTAAAAATTGGCAGAAGATCTGAATAAATATTTTTCAAAGATATATACAAGTTGCTAACAGGTACATTAAAATCTGTTCAGCATCTCTGATCACCAGGGAAATGCAAATCAAAACCATGAGTTGTCACTTCACACCTGCTAGATGGCTATTATCCAGAAGACTAAGTAACAAGTGCTGACAAGAATATGGAGGAAAGGAAACCCTTGTGTCCTCTTGGTGGGAATGTAAATTGATACAGCCATCAGGAAAACAGTATGGATGTTCCTTAAAAAATTAAAAATTGACCCTGGTTGGTACAGCTCAGTGGATTGAGCATGGGTTGAAACCCAAAGGGTCACCGGTTGGATTTCCAGTCAGGGCACATGCTTGGGTCCCCAGTAGGGGATGCATGAGAAGCAACCACACAGTGATGTTTCTCTCCCTCTCTTTCTCCCTCCCTTCTCCTCTCTCTCAAAATGAATAAATAAAATCTTTTAAAAATTTAAAAATTGAGCTCCATATGTCCCAGCAATTCCACTTCTGGTATGTGTGTGTGTATATATATATATATATATATATATATATATATATATATATATATATATATATGTGTGTGTGTGTGTGTGTGTGTATATATATATATATACATATATATATGCAAAGGAAATGAAATCACTATCCTGAAGAGATATCTGTACCTCAAGATTATTATTGCAGCATTGTGTACAATAGCAAAAACATGAGAACAATGCAGTCATTAATAGATGGATGTATAAGAAAAGATGGAATATATATATGTATATTACATATAAATGTGCGTGTGTGTTTAGTTCAGTCATAAAAAAAGAGAATCTGTCATTTGTAGCAACAATGATGAACCTTGAGGACATTATGCTGAGTGAAGCAAGTCAGAAAGAGAATAAACCTCGACTTGCCCTAGCCGGTGTTGCTGAGTTGGTTGGACCATCATTCTGTAGCTAAAGGGCTGCAGGTTCAACCCCCTGCAAGGGGCACATACCTAGGTTGCAGGTTGATCCCCAGTCTGGGAGCATGCAGAAGGCAACCAATTGATGTTTCTCTCTCACTTTCTTTTCCCTTTCTCGCTTTCCCCTCCTCTCTCCAAAAGCAATGAAAAAGTATCCTCAAGTGAGGAGTAAAAATAAATATATAAAATAAAATTTAAAAATTTAAAAGCCTCAACTTATTAAAACTGAAGAGCTGATTGGTCAATGCCAGGGGCATGGAGGCAAAGGTGATTAAAGGGTACAGACTTTCAGTTCTAAGATGAATAAGTTCAGGAGATCTAACGTATAGCATAATGAATATAGTTAAAACTGTTATGTTACATACAAAAAAGAGGCTAAGAAAGTAAATCGTAAAATTTATCACCACAAAAAATATGTTAAGTATGTGAGATGATGGGTTAACCAACCTTTTTGTGGTAATCATTTTGAGATATATATATATATATATATATATGAAATAAACACATTGTATATCTTAAACTTTTAGAGTGATATATGTCAATTTTATCTCAATAACCTTGGAAAATAATTTTTAAAGATCACTACCAATGTGACAGATGAGTTAGAATCATCTGACAAACATTAAAGTGGTCATCAGAAAATTGTTTCAATGAACAACTTAAACACTTTAAAACAAATTTAAAAATATCTCTGCAAAGAAATGGAGAATAAAAAATGAAAAATAAGTGGGAATTTTAGAACAGAAAATTGCAATTACTGAATTTTAAAAAATCAAATGAGTTCATTTGCAGAATAAAGAATCTGTAAATGGTAAGATAGAACAACAGAAATCATTCCATCAAAGCAATAGAAAATAGCCTGAAAATAATAAATAGCATGGCTTCGGGAACTTCTGTGACTGTAACAAAAGATTCAATACTCATGTCCTCAGAATCCTAGAAAGAGAGAAAAAAGACTTCCCAAAAGGCCCATGTTATGTAATCATTTTTTTCATTTGTCTCTAATATATACTCTTATTCACTCACCACCATGGTAAAATGATACCATGTTTCTTGCCCAGATCACTCTCAGCTACCAGGTTCCCTTTCTTTCTTCCTTTTTCTTTTCTCCCTTTTTCCTTCTGCTCCTTCTCCTCTTATGCCCCTCCTCTCTCTTTCTCCCCCTCTCACCCCATCTCTCTCTCCCTCTCCCCACTTCCCGCTCTCCCTCTACCTGTTTCACTCACTCTCTCCCTCTCTCTTTATTTCCTTTCCTGAAGTTCTAAAATCCCTTTTCTACTCTTCAGTCTTTAGGATTCATTCTAAATGATCTTCCCTAAAATGTCTTTTTTTTTTTTTTGAGGGTAGGGGCATGATAAATTACCAGTTATGAAAATGACTTTCATTAGTTAAGAAATTCTATCTAAAGCCATTTTCAAAAAATATATGAGCTAGCATCCTATGTGGCTCTATGAAATGGAAAAGCCAAATAATAGCAGTTTGTTTTTTTTACTCACATACAAGGAGTCTGGAGGTAGACAGATTAAGGTCTTTATGGCAACTTTGGGTTATGAAACATTCAGACTTGTCTTTAATTCATTATCTAGCACTGCTTTCTAGCCTGGTGGCTACTTCATAGTCCAAGACTGTACGCGGTCCAGCCATCTTGTCTTAGTCCTAGGTACCTGAAGAGAGGGTTGGAGGGGAAGGTAAAGGAAGGGGATGTACCAATGGGTGGTCCTCACTTCTGGGTCTTTATGTAAGTCCCATCCTACAGTTTGTCTTCCCAAGTGGCCAGAAATTAGTCATTTCATCATACTTAGGTGCAAACAAAGATTATAAATGCAGTCTTTTTATCTCAGGGGGAGAGGTGTACCATGAGAATAAAGAATAATTTATTTGAATAGGCAATGACCAGTCTTTGCAACTGGCAGTTTCAAAGATGTTTCATAACACAAAACATCAAAAAATAATTGAATTGTGTCTCAATTCGAGAGCACAACCAAGTACATATTATTACATTTATTTAAATGAATTAAATTTGAGATATCAGCATGAACTTATCCTTAAGACTGATATAGTTACATATGGAAATATTAATCTACATGTCTGTGTACACAGGTCAGTATACACACATATATATCATTTTTCTCTCATTTGAATAGGACTAGAAGCAATGATACTCCAGTGGCAATAATCATACCTAGTGTTCAGTGTTTTCCAGTTATATGCCCACCTTTGATTGTGGTGGTCAACAATTATTTAACTTTAAAAATATAAATTAAACTAAGTTATTGGATAAATATAATTACTCTGCAATAACAGTGAGGTGACTATGGAATCAAAGCAAAGTTGGCATTAGTGGTCTGAATAGAAGCTTCATACAGTCATCACAGGGCAATGAATCCATCTGTCAGATGCAATTCACAGTTTTCACAGCTGGGTGTCATCTGGTCTGACTTCCTTGTCTGTTGTACAGAGTGGAAGACACTGAACAATTATAACTTATTTCTCCCCACACTTCATAGTATTGGTTTCTTTTTCTAAGATTGGGACTTTATCTTCATAAAACCTAATACTCTTTCACAAGGTAAGCATAAACAATGCTGATTTTATTTTTCAATTATCAGTCATAATCATTTTATTTTACCCTGGAAATTCATCAGATGAATCTTTTTCAGATATCTGTAGAGAATTATTTTAATGCAATCTTCAGGAGTGATTGGAGAAAAATGCACAACAGAAAAGATAGGGCTAATGAGAGCTTATCTGTAATAATATTATTTTAAAAAATGAAGTTATAGAATATCTATATCATTAGTAATTAAATTACACCTGACATATAGGACATTAATTATATAAATATTATATAGCTTATAAAATATTGGTTTAACATGTCTCTATGTCACGTTTAAAACATGCTTCAATTGTAATACTTTATAAGAGAAATTAAGATACAAGATTATAAAATATCTTATCAGAATCATATAAACTAGTTTATAGGAAGAATACCAGAAGAAAAGAAATTATTTTAAAAATTATTAACTTTAAGTAGTTGAAATTTTATTACTTGTAACTTTCATTTTCTATATTCCTTATAAATATTTTCAATGTATTTATTAATACAAAATTAACTTCAAATAATTACTGAGTTTTATTTTATAATTGGTTTCACATTTGTTGTTGCTTTAAAAACTAGGCTCTAACAACCCACATACTTATCATATATGTTTCTTAACCTGCTTTATTCTTACATATGGATTTCTGCCATATGCTGCCTAAAGTAGGTAGACTTATTCTATAAGAGAGGAATTTATAAATTAAAATAAGTAATTAACAATTTATTTAAATTAGCATTTTGTTCTTTAGATTCTTATAATATTTAGAATCATCAAAATATATGAATTCACACAAACAATTAAACCAATTAAAATATTTCAACTCTATTTTTCAATTACAGTTGACAGAAAACATTATATTATTTTCAGATGTATACCTCAGTGATTAGATATTATATAATTTACTAAGTGATCATCCTGATAAATCTCATACCAGTCTGACACCATACGTTGTTATTAAAATATTATTGACTATATTTCCTAGACTTGTTCTTTACATCCCCATGGCAATTCTGTAACAACTAATTTGTATTTCTTAATCCCTTCACCTCTTCACCCATCCCCCCAACCCCTTCCATCTGTCAATTGTGAAAATGTTCTCTGTATCTATGAGTCTGTTTCTATTTTGCTTTTTTATTTCGGTTTTTAGATTCGGTTGCTGATAGATATGTATGTATTTGTATTTTATTGTGAACACTTTTTTATCTTTCTTAAAAAAGCCCCTTTAACATTTCAGATAATACTTGTCTGGGAAGCTCTTTATCCATACTTTGATTCTAAATGATAGCTTTGCTGGGTAGAGTGATCTTGATTGTAGGTTCTTACTTTTTGCCACTTCGAATATTTCTTGTCATTTCTTCTGGCCTGCAAAGTTTCTGTTGAGAAATCAGCTGACAGTCTTTTGTAATTCCCTTGTAGATAATGAACTGCTTTTCTCTTGCTGCTTTTAAGATTCTCTCTTTGTCTTTAATATTTGACACATTAATTATGATGTGTCTTGGGATGGGCCTCTTCGAGTTTATCTTGTCTGGGACTCTGCACTTCCTGGACTTGCATGTCTATTTCCTTCACCAGGTTAGGGAAGTGTTCTGTCATTTTTTTCTCAAATAGATTTTCAATTTCTTGCTCTCTCATCCTTCTGGCACCACCATGGTACAAATATCCATATATTTGAAGTTGTCCTAGAGTCTCCTTACAAAATTTTTATTTTTATTTTTGGATTTTTTTCTTTTTGCTGTTCTGATTGTGTGTTTTTTGATTTCTTATATTTCAAATCACTGATTTGATTCTCAGCTTCATCTACTCTCCTGTTGATTCCCTATTATTAATTATTCTTCTTTTCGGTAGTGTTGCCTTCATTTCTGACTGGTTCTACAGTTTCTATGTCCTTTTTCATGCTGTTGAAATCTCATTAAGTTTCTTGAAGTCCTCACTAAATTCCTCAAGCATCCTTATAACTATTGTTTTGAACTCCATATTTGATCATTTTCTTGCCTTCATTGCATTTAGTTCTCTTTCTGAAGATTTCTCCTGTTCTTTCATTTTAGACCTGTTTCTTTGTCTCCTCACTTTAGCTGCTTCCCTATGTTTGTCTCTATGTATTAGGTAGAGCTGCTATGTCTCCCAGATTGGTCAGAGTCCCTTATGCAATAGGTGTCCTGTCGGGTCCAGCGGCACTGCCTCTCCAGTCATCTGAGTTGGGTGCTCCGCATGTGCCCCTGTGCGGGCTGTGTGTACTGTTCTGTTGTAGTGGAGCCTTGACTGCTATCAGCATCGCTGGGAGGGATTGACCCCCAGGCCAGTATGCTGCAAGGACTGGCTATAACTAAAGTGGAAGAGATGCTATGCAGGAGTCAACCTCATAGAGCAGGACTTGCGTCAGTGGGGCTTTGGTGCTCACTGAATTTGCTCCTTGAGTGTGTCGATCATGGAGTTGGTGGTGTTACAGAAGCAGCCAGTGGTGTCCTAGAACAGCTGTGGAGTCCAGTTGCCCACCACCGTGAAACATGACTACAAAGCAAGAGTTTGATGAAAAGGGGGTTATTTATTTAAAGGTTCTACAGATTTATAATAATGGTAGATTCCTACCATTAAGTTCCACTCTCTTTAAAACACCCAGAAATGAATAGCCCTGTCTCCCTCTGTGAAGACAGACCACTTTCAGAATATGGCACTGAGAAGGATCATCCTTCAGAAATGCAGAAATTTGCAGCTCAGCATTCCTTGTCACAGTTCAACTCCACTCATCTCACATGTCTGTGTGTTTGGCCAGGCCGGTCCCCCACAGCACAACAGGCTCTGTTGCTGTCTTCTGTATGGGAGGGGTACTGGGGATGTTTCCAACAGGCCTCCAGACCAACTGATGAGCAGACTTTGTGTTTCTCAGCAAGCTCCAATTTAAAGGCTTGGCTCAGAACTGCCTGCATGCTGGAACGTCCGGCTGTTGCTATGGTGTGTTAGTATCTGTGATTTTTCACAGCTCCCCAGTGTCTTCGACCCTCTTTCACCTGGATCTTTAGTCAGGACGAGTATTCCAGCCACACACAGATATCCAGTGTGGGCATCCAGACCCCGCAGCTCAGGCAGGCACTGTATGAGCTTCCCCCCTGTCTATGTCACAGGTCACCCAGTGAAGTCATTCTGCCAGTGCACATTCTCACAGCCAGGTCCGCCATTTGCTCCAGGCAGCAGCCTTCTTCTGCAGCCCCTCCCTTCAGGAAGGCACAGGATGCTAATCTACCTTTGTTACACAATGTGTCTCAAACACTGTACTTTTTACTCCCCACCCCCTTCTTTTGCGGGATTGTGGGGGTGTGGAGTTCCCCTACTTTCTGGGACCCATGCTCTGACCTACCCCATTACAGTAGGGCTGCAGTCTTACACAGTCTGAAGCTGTCCACTGGGTGCACTGGCTCTAGGGCCTTCCAGGAGGTACAGGGTCAGCCACTGCCTACGCCCTGCCTGGGCCCACCAAACATGAGCTACTCCGTGCTCTGCACAGTGGCTGCTACTTATGCTGAACTTGGAGGTGCCCAGAGCTTGGAGGAAAGGCCAAGCTCTGAACCAAGGCTGGTTGCCACTAATGCCTGGCTCAGGGCCACTTAGCATAGGTATGGGGTATGCAGAGGCCTGATACTGCTTGTTTGACAGATTTTAGGCAAGTCTGAAGCATGAAACAGAAGAGGCCATTTGTGTGGAAAAGCACTGGAAATGGTTGGGGTGGGCCTGCACGTCGGGTGTGGTGGGGTCTCAGGGAATCACCAGGTTCACACAAACAGTGTGAACCAGGTTGATGGACACTCAGATATGGTGCCTACCTGCCTGCTCTGGTGGGAAAGGGGGTCTCAGAAAAGGAACGATGGCCTTGCCAGCACTTTTGTCTGGCAGAAGGCTGTCCCTCCAGCCCTGATGCCAGACAATTCAGTTCCTCCTCATATGTCCCTGGTCCCTTTCAAGCTGTTGCTGAAGGGCTGAAATTTTGCAGGAGAAAGTCCAAGTAAGTCTGTGTGGGGGCCCTTTAAGAGGAACGCCTGGGACTCCAGAAGCCCTCCTGCTCCCTCAGCCACAATCTGCCGGGTTTTGTTACAGTCACAAGTTATGAGGACTTTTCTTCTTGGTTCTGGAACCCTGGCCCAGGAGGCCTGGTGTAGGGCTGTGATCCTTTGTTCCTCAGGTAAGACCCCCACAGCCAAGATATCCCTCTCGATTTTAAACCACCACATGGGGGTGTTGAACCAACCTGTTCTGCCTCTCTACCTCTCAGCCTCTCCTACCAGTCTCGACCTGCCTTCTTCTTTAAATCCCTAATGGTAGGACTTCCATTTACCTAGATTTTAGGCTGTTCTGAGTCATGGTTGTTCTGTAGTTTAGTTGTTATTTTGATGTGGTTGTGGGCGGATTTGAGTACCTCATTTACCTACACTGCCATCTTGACCTGAATTTCCAAATAAAATATTCTAACATTTTTTTTATGGTAGGATTTGATAGAACAGGCAGCTGATATTCAAGCCTCATTTTATTATTTGTATTACAAAATATTAATATTAGAAAAAGAATAACAACATATTTTAGAACTACCACATTAGACAAGCACAAAAGGGTGGCTAATAACACAGTCTGAACATTTTATTTTCTGAAAGCTTTATTCACACCCCTGTGGGCATCAGCAAACCCTAATGTATGCACTGGTACTCATGAATATTTTCTGTCCATATGGCTGACATTTTTAGAAAATGGCATTGTTTGAAAAATTATCTTGATTATAAAATGTCATCGCAGTAACTTTTTATTGTCACCAAAACTTCAAAAACTATAGATACCATGAGTTATTGGATTCAATTACCTCAGTCCATTATTTATGAAGGCAGTCTAATGTGCACATGTGAGCACACACACACATTATAATTTCATAGATGATTTTAATGATTATTACTAAATAACAAGGAAATAACCCTGCAGTTACACAGTAAGGTAATTTGCTAATAGATGTGGAAGTGAAGAGTAAAAATTGGGAAGCAGTGATGAGATTGTTATTCAAAACAATGGAGTGAATGAAGTTTTGACAGAAAAGCATTATCAATATGAATGTGATTTTCAATATTTTAAGGGTCTATTAGAATTTTAAATTTAGATAGAATCTATTAATAATCAATCCTATACATGATTAGGTAAAATGTATGAAATATGAAGAATATGAGAATATATCTCCTGTATTACTATATCGTTTCTATCAAAATGATCATTAAAGGTAATTCTAATTGTAAAAATATCATAGAAAGAACAAAATTAGAACTAGCATGAAGACAGTGCAATACTGGTTACTAACAAAGGAAATAAAAAGTATCTTTGATATTAAGAGTGAAGCAATGGTAACTACCAAAAGTAGTGAAACTAAGAAGAATGATGAAAGTACACTTAAGATATAAATGTCCAACTGGCAACAAATGGTGCATCACCACTCATCAAAATTAAATCCATGTATTGACTCCTCAAGTTCAGTCTAACCTCTTATTGGTAGAATGAAATAGAAGTGACAGTGCCTGAATTATGAGCCCAGAATAAAAGGGGCTTTGAAGCTTCTGCATTTGTGCTCTTGGAACATGGCAGCCATGTGATCGAGCCAAGGCAACCCTGTGAGATGATAAGAAATGACAAAGGACTGATGCAAACCCTCCCTGTTGAGGGCCCCATAAAGCTGACTGAGAGAACATGAGGGTGCCCCGCTGAGACCAAAGAAGTGTTCACCTGTGTCCAACCCAAATTTCCATGCTACAACATTGTAGATAGGTAAATGCTGCTTCTTTTAAGCCACTAAACTTTCAGATTATTTGTCTGTAGAAAATCCTAACTGACAAAAACAAATGGTGTCACGCTTAGGATGCTACCATACAAACTAAACAAAACAAAACCAAATAGAAAAACTGAAATATATAGATTTGGCTTTGGGGCTGAGCTACAGGTAGACACTAAAAAAGCAGCAGAAAAACTGCTAGAAAATTAGTGAGCTATCAGTTAGTGGAGCCTGAAAAAGTGGTGAGAGAATTACGATATCAAGTGGAAAAGTATTGACCCTGATATTTATAATTAATGTTGGCAAATAATAATTTATGATCACTGCAACAGTGAAGTAGGAAAATCAAAGTCCTGTTTTTCCACAAAAGCATTGCAAAACAAGCAGAAACTCTCAGGAAAAACTATGTCAGAATCACAGAGAACAAAGATTTGTAGAAATGAAGTGAATATTGAATCAATAAAAAGCAACTTGATAATGATAGGAGAGCTTTGTGATGTTTACATTTCTCCTTTCTCCATGGTCTTAAAGACAGCAATCCATATTCCCAGTTTGGAACCCTGGAAATTTGTTTCAGAGGGAAAACCTCAATTTATACCCATTTTTTGCATTCATCTATTGTAACCTTTCCGGGACTATGTAAAAGATCCTTGCAAGACACCGCTCATCCTTGTTATAGTTAACTCAGAGCTCACTTCTCATGGGATAAAGGTGGGTGTTGCATGAAAATAATGTAAGATGAATGGAAACCCAGAGCTACTTGGAACAAAGGAATACAGTTGAGACATACATCAGATGGTCTACAGACAGGGAGAAAACATTAGGGAGATAGTGTCTTCAGGAAATTAGAGTATTCAGAAATGCTGATGTACGGTGGGGAATGCCATGTGTGTGCCCAGGGAAGGACACATGATAAGGTCTTTGTGATTTTCTGAGAAGACCCTGCAAAAAATGTTATTATGTAAAAAATAATGGCCATAGGGTGAGGAATTAAGTTTTCAGCAGTATTAAAAACTAAATTTATAGAAAAATTTCTGAATTACAAAAATTTAAATAGGTATCTTATATTTATGATGGATATCTTTTCCAGGGAAATTTGGAATATCTCCAGAGCTCAGAAACAATGTGGAAGAGAAAGTCAGAAAATGTCTATGAGACCTAAGGATCTCACATTTTTCAGGATGGATCTTGCTAGATCTTTGTAACTTGCAATTTGGCTTATAATGAGCTCATATAGAAGACCGAGTTAAAGGCTGTAATTAAAACGAATGGTGGTGGATTAAAGCAAAGACACTGCATAAAGAAGAACTCATAAAATGTAGAGACTTTTACACTAATCTCAAATGATAACTGGGCCTAGGAACCTCATGGAGTCTGGACTGATTGGGACCCTCCAGGGAGACAAATTTACTACCTTCAGCTATTAAAAAATCAGAGAGTGAATAATAAAAAATTAAAACCTGATCAATGGGAGACTGTGATGACACTTGCATTCTGAACCTAGTGTCTCATAGAAGTAAATAAAGAATAATTAATATCTCATGAGTGTCCCTACACGAAATTTTGAGGAATGCGATTTCACAATCGAAATTCATAAAATACATAAGGAAACCCTGTTCATGACATGGACAAAATTCAACAGAAAAAAAACGACAACTGAAGAATAGCTTCACAAAGGCAACATGTATTAGAAATATTGGTATAAAAATAAGTAAAGTAATTTATGTATTAAAAACTAAGTATAGTATTTAAACTAATATCATATCTCAAAATTAAAATCTAAAGTTTGAAGTTAAAAACTATATGATGTCCCAAAATAGTAAAAAATAAATATTATGAACTATATACTCATAATATTAAGCAGAGATAAAGGGAGATTAGCTAAACTGGAATGCAGAGTTAAACAAAAATAAGCAGATTGATACACAGAGAAAAAAGATGAAATAAATGAAAAATGTTAAGAGACAAAAAAATGTAGTAATTTCTAATAGCAGCATCAGAAGGAAAGAATGGAGAAGGGGATAATGGGTAGGCCGGGGGAAACTTTAGATATGTAAGACCTAAAAATATTGCAAGATTGATAAACAATACAAATGATCTAAATCAGAAAACAATATAGAGGAGACAAAGGGAGAGAAGGAGAAAGAAAGAGAGGTGATCAAGGAGAGGTACACAGCTAAATTCTTTGAGTAAAGCTAGAAAAAACAAGGCAAAGGGAACATTAAAGCATCAAAGGAAAAAATGTAGGTGACCTAACATGCGGTAATAATTAGACTAACAAAGGACTTCTTAAAAGAAAATGGAGTACAGACTTTGAAATAATATGCTCAAAATGGTGAAAAGGTAATATAAAACAGCTATGGCCAGTGAAAACAATTTTTGAAGAATAACACAATAATGATGTTTTCAAACAAGCACATACTGAGAGTAAACTAGCAATTACAGAAAATATGCACTTTAGGAAGAAAGAAGATAATGTAAGAAGGCCGGAGAAGCTGAACAAATGTTAAGTGTCTAAAATTAAAAAATTAATTATTTATAATTTATGACATAAAATCAGTAATAAAAAATGGTAATACCTAAGTTGGTAGAGAATGGCTAGAGTTAAGAGTTTTAGAGTTAACCTTGCACTTTGTTAAATTAAATATGTACATTTTTCTTTCCACTGAAAGAAGAGAAATTAGATTTTATCCTATTAAAAGGAAAAAGCAAGAAAGCAGAGCAAAGAGAAAAAAATGGAGACAAACAATGCAGAAGAACAATGGTAAATATGATCCATATGTAACATTAATTATGAATTAGGTAAATTCATAAAACACTTACAGGTTAAATGCCCTATTAAATAATTAATCAAGAACTCCTTCTTCTGTTTACTATTTAGTCGCTTTGTATCAGACTAACCTCCCCACAGAGAAATATATAAATGCTGGATGAAATGAAACAACAACAGAGAACAGTACGTTAAGGTCATTGCAGATTAATAAAACCACACGGAATCCGAGTGACCAACTTCTGGAGAAAAGGCAGTGCAATGAGGTGAAGGCGATGATCACTTGGTGTTTGTGCCAAATTTTGTCACAACAGAATCGCCACTGACTTAGTGAAGTTGGGGCTTCTCTCACCAGACATCCTTTATTTATAGCTTTTGAACATGATGTATCTTAAAGACCTCACTTGGAACATAATCATCTGTTAGGGGTTTGCATCTTAATTATTATATCCTTTCCAGTAGGCACACTTTCTCGTGTTTCTTAATCCCATCATTATCTGTTGCCAGATAATTTCTGGCACTTTGACCTTCTCTAGCGTGGATGCCACCGTTTTCTCCCTGCTTCATAGAGCCACCTTTGCGGCCAGTTTGGCTTATCCCCAGGTCTATTGCCAGGCGCTAAATCTTCTTTCTCTGAATGGTGTTCCTGATCATTTACTCCCACATTCAAATAGAGGGGGGATGCTGTTTCTTAACAGGGAGTGATAGCCTTCTTTGGCAGATTTTGAATTCAAGAATTGATGGTCATGAACCCAGATATCCCCATGCATGTGTTAGGGACCCATTCCTTCCCACCCAAAGCCTTGACTTTGGTGTAGCAATTCTGCTTTGGTTAGAGTTTAAACCTTCCCTGGAGTTTAGCTTTTCTGATGATTAGTTATTTGTTCTGATACTCTTATCTTCTCTCCTTCCTTTTGCAAGAGTACGACAGACTCTTTACATGCTGCCAATGAGATATTCTGCTTTCCTGGCAGGCTTTCAATGCCAGTTAATCTCTCTCAGATTCGCTTTATCTTTTCCTGGTGGGTAAATCTAGTTTAGCAATAGCCTCCTGAATTCTTGTCTGCATTTTTAATTTTCTATTACTGTATGACAGTATTACCAGAAACTTAGCATGTAGTTTAAAATGGGAAATATCCATTTTCTTACAGTTTATGTGCCAGGAGTCCAGGCATGGCTTAGCGAGGTCCTCTGCTTAGGGTGTTCTAGCATTGAAGCCGAGATACAAGCTGGGCTGCAATTTCATCTGCAGGCCTGGCTGGAGCAGGACCTGTTTTCCTATTTGTTATCGGCACTCCTTATAGATGCAGTACTGAGAACTTTGCTTTAGATGCGTTCATTGTCTTTTGATGGCATACTGCCCTCAGCGCCTAGAGGTCACCAGCTGGCCTTTCCACATGAGTTGCCCTAACATACCAATTGCTTCCTCACAGTAGCAAAGAGACAAACACCAGCAAGGTGGGAGCTATAATCTTATGTGACTTAATCACTGTGTGTGTGTGTGTGTGTAATTATGTACATATTATCACCTTTGTCATATTCTGTTGATTAGAACCAAGTGTCAGGCCCCGCTTACATTCAAGAGAAGGGGATAACATGAGTGTGAATGGTAGACTGTGGAGATACCATTGGCCACACCAAAAATGTGTCCATTGTAGTTTGCAGTTACTTTTAGGCATTACACTAGTTTATACATTTCCTTTCACTGGTATGGTCCAATATTCCAATGCATCACCTTTTAAAATTTTAACAGTTGTACCTTGTCTCTGTGACTGTATGTGCTTCATTAACACCAGCGACAGGGTCTTGGTTGCCAGGCAGGGTTGAGTGATTGAATTCTAAAACACCATTCTACTGCCTGTCCTCCTCACCAAATCCTGGCACCAACTTTTGGTTTTCTGAGGAAGCACCTTCTGAAGGAAATCAGAGTGTGCCATGTTTTTAAAGATTAGACATTGGGACCAACACTCATGGAGGAAAGGGAACAATCCAGAATGGGCAGAGGAAAAGGTGGAGTTGAGAAACAGTCCAGACAGCCTCCGATCTTCGCACAGGGAGATCTGGAACCAAAATAGCCATTCTGAATTTATTCACCTTCTGCTAGAAAGATTACTTTTCTAAACTGACCACAATCAGTTTTTGTTTTTGTTTCTGTTTTTTGAAATGCGTCTCTGGGGTGGTTGACTTAAGGGGATGCAACTTCCTGAAGCTGAGTTAATTCCTGCAGGTGCTGGATGCTGAGGTTGTTTTCTGAAAGCACTCCTAGCAACAGTTGCTTCCATGCAGGGAGGTTTGGGTAAGCCATCTCTGGCCTAAAACCACTACCCACCTCCCCTTTGTTCCTCCATCTGCTGGGTCTACTGGTTTCTGACAGCTCCACAGCTGCATCACTTCCTAGAAATTTCCCTGGTCTAAAGGATCATGCCTTGCCCAGGGTTATGCCTGGGGGCAACCTGTGGCAAATGTCTGATTCTGGTTGAATGAATGAAGAAGGGAAGCAATGGCCCCAACACCTCTACTGAGACAACTCTGAAGATTGGTCCTAGTTTCAGATTTCTCTGTGGGATTGTCTGAAGCCTCTGTTGCCTTGATGAGTCCAACTGCTCCCTCTTTCTATTTCTCCATAGACATTATTTTCAAGAGAACACTACCCAAAACAAAAACAACCACAGCAAAAAAAAGACAAAAACAAACCTGCATACATATCTCAGAGTCTGTGTCTGTTTCCAGGAAACTTGAACTAAAATACTTGTCTTCTGGTAACTTTTGAGTTTTCTGTGATTTCTCAGAGATTATAATAATGGTTTTGATACCATGATTTTAACTCTATTTTGACATTACTATTCTTTCAAGCACTGACATTTTTTTTTTTTTTTTGGTATTCTTTCTTCCTGGCTTGTACCCCCTCTTTATCTGCCTTAATGATTCCCCTCATTTGACAATTGCTAATTTTGACATATCCCTGAGCTTTGTCCTCAGCCTTCTTCTATCTCCTAGGTTATCTTTGTTTATGTATAACCTATACATTGAAGACTTTCACTTGTTGTATATACTAACATACTCCCTGAGTTCCAGATTCCTATATCCAATTGCTTATTGACAATTCTACTTGGATGTCTATCAGATGTTTTAAACAGAACATGCTCAGCCATGGCTGGCATGGCTCAGTGGATTGAGTGCCAGGCTGCAAACCAAAGGGTCACTGGTTCAATTTCCAGCTAGGGCCCATGCCTGGCTTGTTGGCTGGTCCCCAGTGAGGGGCATGTGAGAAGCAACCATAGATTGATGTTTCTCTTCCTCTCTCCTATCCCCTCTCTCTAGAACTAAATAAATAAAATCTTAAAAAAAAAAAAAAACAGAACATGCGCAAAACATTATATATGGCTTCTTTGCCACTGTTTGTGCTTCAATAAACCTGTTTCATTAACAATATTATCCATCTCAGTAAGTGTCATCACTGTGTCTCTGGTTTCTCCCACCAAAATCAAATGTTATCTTTGATTTATTCTCTTTTCTTCATTCTCCACATACAATTCATCTGAAAGTGTTGTCAGCCCTATCTCTAAAGTGTAAACATCGATTCTTAACAGTTACTATCATTGTCTTTATTACTGAGGTCTGGCTACAGATTTTAGTTGTTCTTTATCCAGCGACTCATTTTCACCAAGAATCTATTTTTTACAATGGACCCAGTTTAATATTTTTAAAATGATAAATGGTATCTCTCACTCTCAAGTTTAAAACTTCCATTATTTCTTCTATACCTTTGAGTAAAAATCACCTTTCTTCTCACAGCTAACATGGCCTAAATTATCTACACAACTGTCTGATTCACAAACCTTGTTTCTTCCCTTCAAGGGTACCTGTGTATTCAACTTGGAGCCTGTGCGGAGACTGATAACAGAATCTCAGCATCGATCCTTTCCTTCCTCTTTTCTGTAATAGAACCACCTGAATTGTAGCTGTAACAGGCTGGCAGCTGCAGACTCTACTTCCACTCTCTTTATTGAATTGTGACCAAATGCAGGACAACGTAATGTGAAGAGAGGTACTGTATTTCCATGAATATTGTCATTGCCATGAATATTGCTGCCCTGTGCTCTCTCTGTCACCCTTTGTTCTTGCCAGTGAAATGGTGAGCGCAGGAGAAACCTTGGTAGCCTGACAATGCCAAAGCCACAGCGGAAGGCCTAGGCTGCAAATCTTAGAGTTGTTGTGAGAGCAACAAACTTCCATCTTATTTAAGCCACTGTGCTATTTTTTTTTTCATAAAATCCCCAAAACTTTGCATGACTTTCTCCTTTTGTCACTTACACCCATGATCAAATGTCCTCTCAGATGATAATCTAGTGCTTTTATATTAGAAGCTTTATTTAAAGCTTTATTTTTCTTTGCATTCTTCCTGCTTTATTGAGATATAATTGACATATAAAATCATGATGGTTTGATAAACACATAGTGTGTAAAATGATTACTACACAAGGTTAGTTAACGTATCTATTGTCTCAATAATTACAATTTATGTGTGTATGGTAAAAACATTGAAAATCTACTCTGTTAGCAACTTTTAAGTATATAATACAGTATTATTACTATAGTTAATACTGAACCCAGATTTGTCTGCCTGCTGCCCAAAAAGCCAATAATCGAGAGGCAAAGGCTGGTACAAGGAAAGTTGGTTACTCAAGAGCTGGTAGTTTGAGAAGGCAGCAGACTGATCTCACAAAGACCTTCTCAACACCTCGTTGCAGGTAGGTGTTTTTATGAGCAGGAAAGGGGAAGGCAGAACAAAGGAAACGGAGGGAGGGGGTTGTGGGCTCTCCACTGAGGGTGCTGCGTGCAGGTCAGCACAGTTGGCCCCTATAATCCTCTGGATCTGAGTGAGTGATGGTCTTGTGCTCTTCAGTCCCAGGTGAGCAGACCCCCTGCAGCTGAAACGCCTGAGGGCTAGAGTCGGCTTCCTCTGAGGTTCCCTCTCTCACTATGTTAACTCCTTGAAGAAAACAGGCTGTTCATCCATAGCCACAAGTGAATTTACAAGTTATCATTTACAGAAACAATGTAAAAAAAATGGTGGGGTAGGTTACATAGAAGAATTTCTAATAGAATCTTGGTGGGTCTTTAATGGGTCTGGTCATCTCTGCTCAACTGAAGACAAACTGATAATATTTTAACACTAGTTTCCTGGGCTGGGGGGAGGGGTGGTCAAAACTGTGTGGGGCCTTCATCAGAGCTATTTCCCCTGTGCCGGAGGCTGCTACCTTCCCCTTCTGCAGACGGGGATCCCAAGGGCACTCCGTAATAAGCCTCCTGCACAACAGAGCTTCCCAGGAAAACCAAACAGCAACATTTATCCATTATCTACCACATTAGATTAGAACTCTGCAGCAGCAGGGATCATTTTTATCTCATTTATCAGTGTACAGTCAGCCCCAGCACAGTGGGTAATATGCAGTCGTTCCCAGTTAATATTGCCTGCATAAATGAAATATCACGTAACTATTAAAATGAGTCGTACAATGTATACTAACATAAAATGTGTTTGTAATTTAAATCTGAAGTAAAAAGTATATTGTAAAATTAACAATGTAAGTTATTTCAATAAAATATGTATAACATATAACATATATGCGAATAGGAAACTATTAACATTATCTGTGGATAATTTCATCCTTTGACCATCTCTATTAAAATATATATAATTACAATGATAGTTTCTACAATTTAGCGATTAGAATCCCTACAATAATTCATTATATAAATGACAGCTCAGTGCCTCTCCGTGAGGTCGTTTCAGGCACTAGCTACAGAGAAGTGAGCAAAGCTGCCGACGCTTGGGCAGGCGACGGCCGAGTTCCCTCACTCACACACTCACACGTGTGCTGCTAAGTCTGGAACGGCTGAATGGGTGCAGCGTTGGTCCCACATCAGTCTCTCTCTGCACTTGGCTTCTCCATGTGGCCAGTTTGGGCTTTCTCACTGGTATGAGGATATTTTACATGGTGACTGCTTTCCTCAGAATGCACATTCCGAAAGATTCCGATGGTAGATGGCAGGTTTTTATGATCTAGTCTCAAGAGTCCTCCAACATCAAAGCTGCTTTATTTTAGTCACTGTAATACACACAGACAAAGGGAAGGCGGGAAAGGGACTGTTTTTCAATGAGGAATGATTCAATACATGGAGAAAAAAGGAATTTGGTGGCTCCCATTTCAGAGACAAGCTAATGCATACTGTACATGACTATCTTTGTTTTAGGGGTGTTTCTAGGTTTGCTTTTATGTCTAATCTTAAAGCCTTTATATTTTCAGAGATGTTTGATGTGCATATCATTAAATCAAATTTTCAGACTTAATTCTACCATAATATTTTATAATACATTTTCCCTTTTTAATGTTTCCTTTAAAGATTTGGTATCTAGAGTATTACTGATCTTTGGAGGTTGTAAATGTTAATATTGTAATAATTTTCTTTCTATAATTAGGATAACTAATAATTTGTTTTACTTGTAGTGCTTGCCTTTAAGAAATGTCTAATATACTGATAGACTTAAATATCTATTTATAACTTTAAATAAATTTATTGTTGACAGAGCAACTTCAGTAGCTGTCTAATGATTTTCTGAGAAGTAGAAAAGTAAGTACATGTAAACTGCTCTCTCTAACATCACTCTGCTGGTTGATTACTTTGGTACTTGGATATTTTTCTTCTTTTAGTTATGTTTCTATTTAAATGGTACATTCTGATCTTTATTACTTGTGTCTTTTGCTTTTCCTAATTCTAAATGTGTAAATTTTATAATTAAAGTTATCTCCAATATTGAGCTATATTTCTCCATTTAAATTAATTCAAATTTCAGTACTTTTAGCAGCAGTTTCACTTTCAAAGTTTGATTGGCTGAGATTCAAATAAATTATATTTCTTGATTTCAGGCAAGTTAGCAAATATTTACCTGTTTGAAGTTTAATGACACTGGGCATCATATCTCTATCACATTTTTTTCCAGAATGGAAAGTATAAGGTGTTTACCATATAAAAAAACAGGCATACTATTGAGTGTTGATGAGGCATTTTGGATTTAGGAGGCAGACTTTACCTCATGTATCAATACTGACCTCATGCATTTAACAGGAAGCCGAGTGCTGCCAGTTTTGAGTGGTTCCTAGTGGCACTTGGCACCAGAGCTCTGTAGCAAGTGCAGATGGTTGTCAGATTTGCACTGTCTCTCAGCAGATCCAGGGACGCTTAGGAAATCCACAGAAAATAAAGTACATGTGTCGAGTCTTTGGAAAGCCCCAAAAGGGAGAACTATAATACAATTCTAAGAGTCTCGTGTCTCTTGTAGAATGCATGCCTTAACTTCTTCTGCAGCTTTCCTCTATAGACTCTGAGTATATTTCCTCAGCTGTGGCTAAGGGAGTAGGAAATAACTGGTGCCTGTTTCACAGATAGCGGATTCATGTATTTGTGTGGTTAAAAACAACAGCCTCACTAAAGGTGGCACTGAAAGTTAATGGTGAGAGCAAATTATGTCCTTTGAGGAGAGCTTATGGCAAATACTTGACATTGTCCTTTGTATGAAGAGAAAAAAATTGAGATAGATATTCATGGATTTGTGTCCAGTGGCAAATGGCTTGACAGTTCGGTCAGAGCCTTGGATACACCCGGGATAGGTTGGTAATCCTGAGGAGGAGACCTATGAGCATATCCTGTCCACATCTTCATTCTGATGCTAGTGCTCACAAAAAACACTCATCACAGAGGTACGCTAAACATTCAGGTGGGAATAGCGACTCTTCTAATAAAGGCCGCTTAGCTTGTCTATTCAATTTACCCGATGCTCAACCAGTGGACTTTGAGAAGAGCAGTCATAGTGACAGGGAAGGAGGGTGCACATCAACCCAAGAACATGGCCTCCCTTTTGCCCAGGCAAATGTAGTTACTACAGCAGAACTGGATGTCTAAACTATCATTATAGAGACAAACACTGAAACTTCCTCAGCGCTCTATCATGAAGGAAGCCAACAGACCACTTGTATGTTCACCATAGAGGAGGCGGAAATTTCTGTTTCTGCGGTTGATGTCAATTTTGAAGGTGGTTTTGCATTTCATGCATGATAACACTATTTAATAATGTACAGAATACCTGATATAGTGACACGGGATTACACATGACATCTTTTCACATCAAGGAGCTCAGTTTAGTGTGGATGAGTTATGATATGTTTGTAATCACACGAACTACTGGTGCCATAATATTGCTGGTCATTGACTAGCTGTCAGTCACATAGAATATTGAAATGATCACTGTAAGATACAACTAAAAATCAACTCAATGAGAAATCCCATGTGAATAGGATACAGTCTTCCAGAATATGGTATGTATGTTGAGACAATGGCCATTAAATGATGCTGTGTTCTTACTTCATGGGTACAAGAACTTAGGACAGGAGGACTGACCCCTGTCACCAACAGTTGGGGAATTTGTGGCTCTTGTCTGTGAAACCTCCCATCAGAACTGGAGGCCCCATTTGGAGGGGGTACACAATCAGAGTTCTACTAATTGAAAAGTTGTGTTTGTCATCTGATTATTTGGGACTAAAAATGTTATTAAACTATCAGATAAAGGTAAGGGATTACTTCATTTAGAATAATAGAACCTGCTTCTCAGGAAGCACTAAAGAAATACTACTATATAATGAGGGTAGTCAGATAAATATCTGGAATTTGCAGGATTTACTGTGGCACCTTTGGGTGTTTCCATCTCAGAAATAAAAATAAAAAGGCAATTGCAAAAACTAAAATCCAAATACGAAAAGGATTCAGACCCTATGTTAATGAAGAATTATGTTACTCCACCGGACAGGCAACACAGAACAACGGAAGTTCTGGGTGAGGAGGAAGGTAATCTAAATAAGTGGTGAATAGGTGGAAAAATGTTGAAAAAGGAGATACGACAACTGATTCTTCTCACCCTTCATTTTAAGAATTTTAATTAAGAGTATAACCAGGCTCTGTCCCCAAGCATCATCACTAAGAGAGTGGACTCCATGCAGAGTTTGAGCAGATCTGGATTTCAGATTTAGCCTGCTCTGTTGGGGCACTGCTCCCTATCCCAGTAGTCCACTTGTCCTTGAAGATATTTTTCAGCATAATTGCAATTCCCCACCTACAACTTCCAGAGATTGCTCAGCCATAGTTTGCTGTAAAATGGAAAGGTACAGGAATTAGTACTTCTTGGCTTAATCCTCAACCAGCAAATAAGTGATTTTGCTTTTTAAAAAATGCCCCAGGTTCCTTGTTCTCTTTCAAGAGAATTCTGAAGAAAGCTTCGTATCGTTTCCCAAAGGTCCTGAGATGAGTAAAGTCCCATTAGCCCCGGCATTAATATGTCCATGAATGCAATTATTTCTGGCTTCTCACCCTCCCATGTGTCACTGTGTTCACTTTGTGTCCCAAATAAACCCCTTGCTCCCAAGACTTTGTATCAGGATCTGGTGGGATCCCAAGATAAAAAATATGTATGTAATTTTGGCTTGCTTAAAAATAATCATAAATCATCATATCTCATACAATGCTTTTGTCTCCTTATTCATATGATGTCTACTTTTATTTTCAAAGCCATCAAACACTTTGCTAGAAAAATATTATATAAATTAAAGTATGGACAAAAATGAGTTAATTCAGCTCCTTATCCATCTAAAATGTGTATATAACACCCCCAGATTTGCTGTCACTAGGTTAGTTATCAAAAAAAAAATGAAACCTCTTTGAGAAAGACATACTGTTTCCTGTAAAGACTTTGATCTTGCCAAATTACTTAACAAGGAGAAAAGATGCAATTAGACCGAGGGAAAACATGCTAATTTTCATTGCTGTCTAGTTTAGGCTCATTATCAGAATATGATGGGTATTAATTAGTAGGGTGCCTTAGGGCTTAAGTGTGCATAAAACAAGTTAGATTGTGAATTATATTTTTGCAACGTGTGTTTCAGATTAAAGGGCTTTACTCATCAACTTGAAACTACCCTTGACCATGACACACCTGATTTTTGCAAGAATGCTGTTAATTATTCAAATCATTACATATTTTACCATGACAGTGCCATGTATATCTTAATTTACCTTATAAGCTCTTTTAAATTTAAATAAACCATAGAATATCCTGCCTCACTACATAACCAAATAGAAGTTTTAATGAAGCAATTAGATCTGGAAGATAAATGGGGGATTATGCTTCTAATTTTTTCTTATTTAACACATAGGGATTAGATTTTTAAATAAAATTACATTTAATTTTAATATCCATTAAATATATATTAGGTGAATGCATGTGACATTGCCATTTTATTTTAAAATTATTTTCTATAAAAATGTCATTACAATTTGTAGATATTTGCACATATATAAAATATTTATTGTGATTTTTTTGTGCCTCATTTTCCTTAACTGCACAATGGCAATACTAATTGTAACAATCCATTTGTGAGAACACCATGGGTTAACATTATAAAATCCCTAGAACAGCATCTGGCCAATATATGTGTTCTATTATGAGTGAAATACTTAATTTGATTTTTCAATAACTTTTATCAAGGGTGGAGGATGAGGAATTTGATCAGATGTGTAGGGTAATCAGATATCAAGGATGCATAGATTTCTTTTAAAGTGACTTAGCAAAATTTTTGCCACAACTGGGTGGCAGAGGCTCAGCAGGGAGGGCAGCCCAGTCAGAGCCTGGAGGGCTTGGGGCCGCCTGAGCAGGGCTAGGTCAAGAAGAACATTTTCATCAAGCTGTTTATGTGAGCCATTTATTATGTAAAACGTGGACTCAAAGACAGGAACTGGCATCTCAGAGGGCAGATGCAGGAGATAGGAAGGTTCATTCCCGTAAGGCAGCTCTGAGCCCCATGAAAGCACTGGAAACATGTTTCATTCGAGATTTTAGACACGATAGATCATTCACTGTGGTTTGTTTTCTACTCTTTAACTTTTTCAACAGGAGTGTTTATTGTGTCCACCCTCCCCGTCACACCATTGTGTGCTGAGTGTCTGAGTGAGTGTGAGGGGGAGGTGCTTGGGGGAGGATGTGGGCAGGGGGAGATAACAGGTTTGTACTGCACAGATCCTCCGGGTAAGAGGCACAGTGGGAAAACCCGCATCTCTTTAAAAGATAGGGGATCCTGGACCTGAATCATATTCCATAACGAGATAAGAGTTTCGAAACCCTTAGGAAAGGATAATAATATTTTAATTTATTTTTATTTTATTTTCCCATTATTATTTATTCTGCTTATGTCCACTTCCACCTCCACCCAAGTCCCTTCCCCCCAGCAATCACCACACTGTTTTCCATGTGGATAACAGTATTTTTCAAGTGTGAAGAATATAAATAACTTTCTCCCCACTGGGTAGATTAGCAAGGATAGTAAATTATCTGCTACTCAGCTCATTGAGAAATACATTCTAATTTCCCTCATTTGAATGTTAGCTAGACATTTAGGTAACTTTTTGGTCAATAGTACATGGTGGGTAAGATGTTCTGGCACTTCCATTGCTGGATTATTAGATGGCTCATTGCTTCTACCCCTGCCTCCTAAAACATTCTCTGGGAGCAATGATGCAGCATGTAATAAATTTGACTTCCTTGAAACTGCCCTGCCGAAGGACCAGGCTAGGCTTTCTGACTCTCAGCAGAGCTGATCCTGTAGGCACCCTCAAAAGGCCGCATATATCTGCATGAAGTGCACTGGATCTTGAGAGCCACACCATCTGCCAGCAGAATCGCCCCAGTGATACTCATCAATATCACATGAGAAAGAGTAATTGTTTACATAATCTATCAGAACTTCTAATACACGAAATGGTTGTTTTAATTAAAACTGTTTTCAGTACTTCATTGTATGACAACAAATTGCTAGAACAGTGATCTGCCAGGACCTTTTCTCTCCCTAACTCCAAAAAAGCATTCTTTATAAGCTACCAGCATTAATTGTATTTTAGTTTGCATATTAGCATGCTGGTTGTTTGCATTATGTTATGTTTATGGTTTTTTAAATTATTTTCTTTGTTCATTTCTCTCTTTCCTTTTTTGGTCACCAACAATTGTTATAAACCTGATACTTTGGTAACACAAAGAGGTTTATTTCACGTGTGGAAGTATCATGGGATCCCATCAAACTATCTTTAGGGTCTTAATTACATAAACCATTTCTTCACTGCTGTTCCACAGAGAACCTGTGTTTATTATTACCTTCAATTTGTTTTGTTGTTGTAACCATTTACTCACATCTGTATTTTCCACTGGATTGTATTTCTTTGATCATTTTGTCTCCATACCCTATTCATTTTTTTACTCTGAAATATTTACACAATTAGGAAACCCTCTGTGATAGTAGTAATAACAAAAGTGTCAAAATGTCATATAAAACCAAGATGCTGCTAGAGCCTGGCTGGCTGTGGTTTTGGATGTAATGTTGTTATTTGACTAATGAGAGCTTCTGGGGCCTTCTACCCTTGTTAGTGATCAAGTCTATGTTGACCAACAGCAAAATGAGGATATCAGGCCTGAGAGTCCCAAGATGTCCATAGGATAGAACTTCAGTTTTCACAAAAGCCAAGTAGATGCCTAAATGCCACTTTAAAAATAGGGTTGACCATCCTGGTCAAGTCCCTCAGTTAGCTAGAGTATCATCCTGTACACCAAAAGGTTGCAAGTTCAATTCCTGTTTGGAGTCCTTAAGAGAGGCAACTGATTGATGTTTCTCTCTCACATTGACCTCTCTCTCTCTCTCTCTCTAAGATTAATATATATATATCTTTATAAATGGGGTTTACCAACTGATTTAATGAGTGCGGTGATGATATATTGGGAAATGGTCTCTTTGAGTTCTCTGGCAGTGATTAAACTTTAATTAAACTGTGATATTCTATAATTAGTTTGGGATTCTAAATTGTTTCTGTTAGACCTCTTTGGAGGATACACAGAGACAGTTTGGAAGGGGTGGAGAGGCTATCTGATCTATAGGTCCCACTAATACCTTTGTACATTCAGCCACTCCTGAATAGAACTCCCTTTGACACTTACGGGGTGGGAAAGTGCAAGTATATAGACTTCAGGCAATTTCTTTATACATTTAGATATGTGGGCTACAACAATGATGTGTTGAATTGGCACAAAATTAGAAGATCCTTTTAACTTCTCTTCCTACTGTAAACTTTTCTCAACTGAATTTGGGCATTCTTTCCCCTCAGAGGTCTGAGTTAGGTGGTCCAACTTAGGCATTCGTATACATCAAAACCATTAAAGTTTTATATACATTCTCCCAGTGTCCCCTAGTAAGCTCAGATGGGAAATAGGGAGAACTCAGACCACACCCACTTATTTTTTCTTTAAAGGAGCTAAAGTCAAAGTTTTGTGAGGAAGAGAAATCAGTACACATGGAGCAAGAAGCTTTGTTCCAGTAAGCGAGGCATTTCCATTTCCTTTGTTTTGAGCAACCTGGTGGCTGCTTGCTGCTCAACCAAATGAATTTCCAATGTCTTTGGTCCCTTTCAAGCTCTGGGTCAGTAAGTACGGTCAACTTTACTGACACCATGTATTTCCGGTTAGGGGACTCCTTACTAATTAGCTATAGACACATTGCTTTCTGTCCGGAGCCTGGGGCTTATGCCTCTTTGTCAGGATGCCATCTCTTTTTTCCACCTATTTGGAGAAATATTGAAAACAATCAAGACTCTTTATATATAGAAGGCCCATAGACATATGAAAAATGCTCAACATCACTAGCCATCAGGGAGATGCAAATTAAAACCACAATGAGATATCACCTCATACCTATCAGAACTGCTATCACTAAAAAATCAATAAACAAGTGTTGGAGAGGATGTGGAAAAAAGAGAACCTTAGTGCAGTTGATGGGAATGCAGATTGGTGCAGGTGCTGTAGAAAACAGTATGGAATTTTCTCAGAAAAAGTAAAAGTGGAACTACCCTTCCATCCCAGCAATTCCACTGCTGGGAATATACTCTAAGAATCTTGGAACGCCGAACCAAAAGAGTTTAAGAACCTCTGTATTCATAGCAGCTCTATTTACAATAGCCAAAGTTGGAAACAGCCTAAGTACCCATCAGTAAATGAATAGATTAAAAACTGTGGTACATTTACACAGGGGAATACCATGCAGCACAAAGAAAAAAGGCATTCCTACCCTTTGTGACAGCATGGATGGAACTGGAGGCTATTATGCTAAGTGACATAAACCAGTCAGTGAAAGATGAATACCATATGATCTCACTTATAAGGAACCTAATGAACAAAGTAAACTAATGAGCAAAACAATCCAGAGATGTGGAAACACGAAAGAGACTGATAGCCACCAGAGGAAAGGTGGGGGGAATGGTGGAAAGAAGGGGAAGGGTCTCGTCAAGGAACATGTATAAATGACCCATGGACATGGAGAGCAGTGTGGGGATGGACTGTGGGAGTGGGGGGGTGGTCAGGATAGAGAAGGGTAAAGGGGGAAAAATTGGGACAACTGCAATAGAATAAACAAGAATAAAAAATAAAAAAAAATTTAGAGCAAACATAAAAAAACAAAATAAGTAAGACTCCATTTAGGCACTTGTTTCAATTTTACTTCTTGCCACTCAGCCTCTACTTATAAACTTAACTCACGTGCATAACAGCAAGAGTCATGGAGAATCCTTACCCTCACCCCCTCATATACAACTTAACACTTGCATGAGAGACTTTGCTACTAGATCCCAGCAAGTCATCTCGAATCCCCAAATCTGTCCCCATTCCAGAAAGCCATGTTCTGACAGAATACCATCCCCATCATTAAAACTGAGAAGAACTACAGAGGATCCTAGATTTAATCCTACCTGTAGGCTAATAAATTAGCCTCATACTGTTGCACGGATGTGGTCAGAAGGCAAGAAACCCCTGAATAAGAAGCTGAGGACACTATTTTTTATGGCATAACAACCCTGTGAAAACTGCTCAGGTAAAAGAGTGGTTGGAAAATTCAGCCCAATATGGAGGACCACAAGATGCCAAAGAAAACACGACTCAGCCAGGCCATACTGAGCCAGGCCATCTATGTTCCCTACGCGATGCCCTGTGTGTTTATACTCTGAGTAATAGGAAAATAAATAATTTCCAGATCTCTAGGGGTTCCAAGGATTGTTTGGCCTATTGATTTCTTTGGTTCTTTCCCTGGTTTTGAGTGATTTTTGTCTCATATATACATAGATTAGTACTTACTCAAAACCTCTACATCGTTCTCCAGTCTTTAGAACTTGTCCTGTTGTGTTATACAGTCTTACAAGATATTCTAACTTACAAATTTTATCCATCGAGGCTTCCTGAATTCTGGCCCTTTTTCAACCCAGCATTTCTGCCAGGTCTTGTGTGGTTTTCCCTTTATAACACTGTGTGCTGTAACTGTCTTTAGATGGTATGCTGAATCAGCTGCACGTCTTGCTTTGTTTGTCTCCTCTTTCTCCGAGATCATATTCTTTTCTATTGGATAATTATATTATCATACTATCTCTTCTAGACATTTTTCCTCTCCTTCCTACCTTCCTTCCTTCCCTTTTTCCCTCTTTTTTTTTTAAACAGAGGAAGCTTAAAACCCATCCCTGTTAATTCAACAAAAATTTGTTGTCTTGTTTAGATCAGTTGTAAAGATTATTGATGAGAAGTGTTGCTATGTTGCATCTACATTTTATTCCCCATTGTTTAGAAATAGTGCTTCCATCACTTTCAATGTTTGAATTTGATATTTAAGAAGAGGATTTGAAATTATGCATTACTACAAGCTCTATATGTCTACACCCTGGTTGTTATGATTTAGTAATTGATTCTCCTTTCCTGATACTGTGAACAGTTTCAGAAAACCAGAAAGGTGACCCTCAATTGTGTGTGTGCGCGCGCGTGCTTGCACGTGTGTGTGAACACAAGGTCTGTATTTTCTTTAATTTTTATTGCATCCACTCAGAAACTACATCCTTTAGTATATCATTACACCTGATTAACTAATATTTTATTTTGGGAATTTAAATACATTTTAAAATGTGAGAATGAGCCTTACTATTCAAAAGTGATTTTCTTGAAAACTGAAAACTGTCATGATGTACAATTTAGCCAAGAAGTATTCTCAATGGTATGTTACAAAGAAAAATCTCACAAAAACAGAATATTGCCCATCAATGCAGAAATGCCTTGATAATGGATATCTATTAATAAAACACTACATAAATATAAAATAAGTAAATACGCTGAGAAACATTTAACAATATTGAATACACTTCTGATAAGAACCTGTAGTCTACTAGAAATGGAAGAATGCATTGTTAACAACATATCTTGGATCAGCAGCTCATATTATACTCAACAATGAAACTGTTGGGCCCTCTAATTAAAATCTGGAATATGACAGAATGGACTCTCTGGTGATATTATTAAAGAAATGGGATACAGTTTAGTAAAATGTATTGAAGTTATTGCTTATAGTTAATTTGAATGTTTAGAAAATTGCAAAAAGTAAAAAAAAAAATCCAAACTATAAAAAGTCACTATAAAAAGTAGTAAGATATTTTACACAAATGTGCCCACAGTTACCTATAATGTGGTAGTAATTAGTTAGAGGATGTACTTGAAATATTTAAAAGTTTAGTGCGAGAAGGGAAATATATTGAATATGCTTCAGAGTTTTCAACAAATTCATGTAGATTGCACCCTGAATTGCAATGGACTCAAGTTAAATCCCCCCCCCCCAAAAAAAAGACCAGGGATCAAAACCCGGGCAGAATGTTTGCTAATCATATTGTTAGAGATTACTGAACGCAACTACTGAAGGACAGAAACGACACAGGTACAGACAGAAAATACTATTTATACTCTCATTTCATGTACATTGTTTACAAATCCATGAGCTTAGCTAACCAGAAAAACAGGTGTTTACAAACATCATCTGATCCAGCCATATACACTATAGCCCTAATAGATTTTTGTAATACTTATCAGATATTGCCTTCATTAAATTAGAGAACAAAAGTCTCAGAAACCACTAAGTTGGAAGATAAAGGAAAGATACATCATTTAAGGATCTCAATCACTCATGAGGAACACTGTGAACTTGGTACAGATGGGAGAATCATTGGGAAGAGTATATGCTGACAACCACTGCATTTCAAATGCAGAATACTTCCTCTTAGTTAGAAAATCTGACATTGAACCAGGGGAGTTCATGACTTAGCTACTCTGAAATAAATGAATGTCCATTTGATGCAGGGTGCAGCCAGTAGGGGGGCCCCAAAAATAGGGATTTGGAATGGGGCCCAGAACTCAAGGTGTCCGGGGAATGTTAGAGGGACATATAAGATGTCCTCACCCCTCCCCCACAGGTATGAGTTGGGGGAAGGGACACATGGAGCAGGGACATGCAGAGCTGCTAATCCATGGCATGGTCATTTAACGTATCTATAGCCTTTGGCTGGTGGTTTAGATGTGTTAAATAGCCATGCTCTGGGCTATTTAGATGTGTTAAATAGCCATGCTCTGAACCAGGGGGATGGAAAGGACTTCCCCCAAGATGTGACTGGGGGAGGAACCCCAAGTTACAGCACCTGCGTGAGAGCTTGGAGAAGATTGGCTCCAGAACATGAGGACACACCTGCCCAGACTCATGATGGCAGTCCAGTAAACTTGAAATAATACAGTGGGGGTACAGAGAAGGATTGAAACAGGAATTTAAACTGAGACTCGGCAGCCATTGAGAGAATCCACGTGCTTTCACCAGAGTCAAGACCCAAAGCTCTATGAGGGAAAATCGCCATGTGGCTTTAGCAGAGAATTGCCACTCAGCTTTGCCCGCATGGAGACCCTCTCACAGCTTTGCCAGAGCGGAAGATCCACGCCGTTCCACCAGAGCGCAGACCCCTGCAGCTTTGGTGAAGAGGGAGAGCCACGTGACTTTGCCAGAGTGGGGACCCCTTCCCCACAGCTTTGGTAGAAGAAGGACCACACGGCTTTGGGGTGCTCCCTTTGGCTGTATGGCTTGGGAGCAAGAGAAATTTGGCCTGGAAGAAAGGGAGAAGGACTCTTGCCAGTAGGCCATGAGAAGGTGCCACATGGCTTTGGAATAATTAGAGATCCTGCCTGGACGATGACAGCTGACGGTGTCAGGAGCCTGGATACCAGACATTTGCTTCTCTTCCTGAATTACGGTATCCTGAATTAGAGCAGAGGGAGATAGGAAGCACTGTGGGTGTCTATGGGTATCCTAAAGGACTTTGATATATTTTAATGGAGAAGTTAGGCTGCTACTTTAACTCTGTATAGCATTAAATAAACATTTCCTTTCCTTTTCACAAATCTCTGGCTTTGAGAGACATCTTTCCATAAGGTGGTGGACAATAACAGACCTTCTGTTGTTCTGTAACACATTGTTGAATATAAATTAAAACAAAGGGATTTCAAAAATACTGACCTCCATCAATTCATTAAAAACCTGAAGAATAGTAAGAGGCACAAGGAAAACGCTCCACATTTGTTTATTGTTAAAATTTTGAATGAAATTAATATATCCTTAGTCAAAAATAAGTATAAAGAAAAAATAAAAAATAATTAAACAAAGACAATTACTGTGGTATTAAAACAGGACACTTTTTTCAATAAATTTCAATAGTGTGTCTGAAAATAACATCACCCAAACAACTGAATGTGTTAGATCCTATTTGCATTGTTTTCTAAAGAAAATGTAATATAATGAAACTTTTATGAATTGGAGTGACAGAGAATTTTAAGAGTAAAGAGGATGAGATTACAGCTGACATAAAATAGCATTTGATGAAATTCAGTAGTCACGCTACTAAAATTTTTAAGTAAAATCTGAACATGCTATATAAGTTTTTCAAGCAAAACAAATAGCAGGTATTCTTAAAGACAGAACATAGGAATGGCTGGGTAGTTCAGTTGGTTGGGGCATCATCGTGTATACCAGAAGTCTGAGGGTTCCATTGCCTGTCAGAGCTCATACCTAGGATGCAGCCTGATCCCCAGTTAGGGAGCTCACTAGAGGCAACTGATTGCATTTCTCTCACACATCAATGTTTCTCTCTCTCATACTCTCTCTCCCCCTTCCTCTCTCTCTCTAGAAAATCAATAAACATATCTTCAGGTAGGGATTTTTTAAAAATTTTTAAAAATAAAAGGTCAAAATATAAATATTAATTTTATTAACAATTAATAAGATGCTAGTTACAGATTTATTTTTTAATGTTCTTTTTGGCATCTCTAACAATAAGGCAAAAGGGTTTGGAAAACATTGTGAAAGACAGTATGATTTTCTTTTTTTTTTAAATATATTTTATGGCCATGGCTGGCGTAGCTCAGTGAATTGAGCATGGGCCTGTGAACCAAAGTGTTTCTGGTTTGATTCCCTGTCAGGGCACATGCCTGGGTTGCAGGACAGGTCCCCAGTTGGGGGTGCACAAGAGGCAACCACATATTGATGTTTCTCTTCCTCTTTCTCCTTTCCTTCCTCTCTCTCTAAAAATAAATAATTAAAATCTTTTAAAGAATTAAAAGTATATTTTATGGATTATGCTATTACAGTTGTTTCATTTCTTTCTCCCCTCTATTCCCCTCTGCCCTGTACCCCCCTTCCATCATCATTCCCACACCTTAGTTCATGTCCATGGGTCATACATATAAATTATTTGGCTTCTCCATTTCCCATATTATTCTTAAACTCCCCAAGAATAAGAATGTCTATTTTGTACCTACCATTTATGCTTCTTATTCCCTGTAATTTTCTCCCCATTCTCCCCTACTCCTCCTCAATGATAATCCTCCATATGATCTCTATTTCTGTGAATCTGTTCCTGTTCTATCTGTTTGCTTAGTTTGTTTTTGTTTTTCTTTTTTTAGGTTCAGTTGTTGATAGTTGTGAGTTTGTTGTCATTTTATTGTTTGTTCTTTTGATCTTCTTTTTCTTAGATAAGTCCCTTTAACATTTTGTATACTGGTAATAAGGGCTTGGTAATGATGAACTACTTTAATTTGACCTTATCTGGGAAGCATTTTATCTGCCCTTCCATTCCAAATGATAGGTCTGCTGGAGAGAGTAATCTTGGATGTAGGTCCTTGCCTTTCATGAATTTGAATATTTCTTCCCAGCTCCTTCTTGCCTGTAAGGTTTATTTTGAGAAATCAGCTGATAGTCTTATGAGAATCCCTTTGTAAATAGCTGTCCCCCTTTCTCTTGCTGCTTTTAAGATTCTCTCCTTCTCTTTAATCTTGGGTAATGTAATTATGATGTTCCTTGGTGTGTGCTTCCTTGGGTCCAACTTCTTTGGGACTCTCAGAGCTTCCTGGACTTCCTGAAAATCTATTTCCTTTTCCAGATTAGGGAAGTTCACCTCCATTATGTTTTCAAATAAGTTTTCAATTTCTTACTCTTCCTTTTCTCCTTCTGGCACCCCTGTGATTTGATGTTGGAATGTTTAAAGTTGTCCTGCAGGTTCCTAAGCCTCTCCTCATTTTTTGAATTCTTGTTTCTTCATTGTATTCTGGTTGAATGTTTATTTCTTCCTTCTGGTCCAAACTGTTGATTTGAGTCCTGGTTTCCTTCCTTTCAGTATTGGTTCCCTGTATATTTTCCTTTATTTCACTTTTAATAGCTTTCACTTTTTCCTCTATTTTGAGACCATACTCAACCATTTCTGTGAGCATCCTGATTACCATTGTTTTGAACACTGTCTGTGATGGGTTGGCTATCTCTTCATCACTTAGTTGTATTTTTTCTGGATCTTTGTTCTGTTCTTTCATTTGGGAGGTTTTTTTTTTTTTGTTGTTGTTTTTGTTTTTTTGTCTCAACATGCCATTTAAGGCAGTAAAGGGCAAAGGCTTAAGTATTCACTAGGGCAGGGCAACCCACATGCCTACATTATTCCATTGTATGTGGGAGAGGAATCCAAGAGGGAACAACGCCCCTGGCTCAGCTCTGGGCCAGCTTTCAGTCACTTCCTCCACTAACCACAAGCAAACTGGGCCCCTCTGATGCTGATTCCTGGGTGAGTGGGCTTGTGTACATTGTAGGACCTTATGGATCTCTCCAAGGAACTCTGTTGTGAAGCTGGGAGTTTCCCCTGCTACCTCAACCCACACAGGTTTTTTTTCAATCAGAGATTTTGAGGCTTTATTTCCTGGAGCTGGAACCGTGGGTTGCAGGATCTGTCTTGCTCCCCAATTGTTCCTCCGGTTTATCCACAAGCAAATGTGGGACCACCAGCTCCACCAGCCACTGCTTTGCCCACCTGGTCCTCTAGCTGCTGCCTTGACACAAGTCTTCTCCACTCTGGCTGCTCATCTCTGCCCCACCTACTGGTCTGGATGAATGTTTTTCTTTAACTTCTTGATTGTTGGATTTCCATACAGTTAGATTTTCTGGCAGTTCTGCTTAGTTGTTTTTTTTAACTTGTTGTTGTCCTTCTTTTGGCTGTGCAAGGAGGCAAAATGTATCTACCTACGCCTCCGTCTTGGCTGGAAGTCCTCGATAGCATAATTTCCTATTAGTATAATTATGAACATGGAAAAGATAGCATGCTTGAGTTTAAAAAAAGCTGTTTATGAGGGAATTTAGTAAGATCATTAGGTAAAAGGTATATATGTATGTATATATTCAATGTATAGTATTAAAACTGTAAAATGATAAGGATACATTAATAAGTAAAATAACTACTTATATAAATGTTCTAAATTTAATATTTAAAGACATAAATAAAAATGGCAGAATAATACAAGTAGTACCAATAATTTGTTGGGAAAATATTTAAAATTTATCAAAACATAAAAGTTGGGATAAAATTAGACAAACAGGTCAGTATAAAAGAAATTAACATTCAAAAATTAGTACTTCAAATAGCTAAAAAGTCGTAAATAGTGTAGCCGGGATTGCTAGACATTTAGTACTTTTTGTTAGGTTATTGCAAGGGTGTCAAACTCATTTTCACCAGGGGCCACATCAGCCTCACGGTTGCCTTCAAAGGCCTGACTGCAATTTTAGGACTGTATAAATGTAACTACTCCTTAACAGTTAAGTGAGAGCTCAGCACTGCCTCAGGGTAGAAACAAGGTGCCGAGGTGCACAGATAAAACAAGGTGGAGGGCCAGATTTAGCCCACTGGCCTTGTGTTTGTCACCTGTGAGTTATTAAGTACAAGCGATATTCAATAACAATACATTTAACTGGATATATAAAATATCTAGTCCTAAAGAAAAGGATGTGGAAACTACTATTTCATTCTCCTAAGGAAAAGTGGAGGTTAGAGTTCTATAATACTTAATCCTAATTTTGTGGCACCTTCTGCAACAAAACACCGCCCAGCCCTTTGTAAACACTCACACACAATCGAACCCAGTTTAGGACATTCTGTCTGCTCCAGGTCAAAACCTCCTAGTCATAGTAGGTTGTGAATTTTCTGGCATGCTTTTGAATAATCTGGCATGATTAACCTGGCCTGTGTGTTTGCACTAAGCGGATCAGATAGAGCGATGATTTAAATAGACTAAGCAGTGCTTGCGGAGGAAGGGGAATTGATCAGCGAAAAGATAAATAGGTGTTTGCTATGAGATAAAATGCAATATGACAGATAACACATGCCATCTAAGGAGAGAGCAATAACAGATGGATGTATAGGCATGATATTAGATTCCAGGGCAATCTAAACTAGAGGAATCTCAGCAGGTAGGAGTAATGAGTGAAAAAATGTGGGAAGGCTAGGAGGTGATTAGTAGACTCTTCGCTTTTTTTCCTCCAGTGTTTAAGGTCCTCAACCTCTTGTAATTATTGGAGTTAGAGTCAAATCGATCACAATGCTTTTGATAACTTTGTTACCCTGCTGATGTGCTTCTATATTTTAGGCTCCAGTCCAGGTGTTTTATAAGCATTATCTTATTGAAAACTCATAAACAATTCTGTGGACAAGAAAACTGAGGTACCAAATGTTGCTTGCCCACAGTCAGAGAGCAAGTGTGAAATCTTGTGCTATGGTGGTCTCCATCTAAATCCTTGTGAGTTTGACACCAACATCGATAACTTTCCCAATACAGTACAGTGTTTCCAGAATCATGGGCATAAAAGGAAAAGTGAGAAGTCAGAAATTTTGCAAATGCTGACATGAGAAGAAAATACTTCAAACCTGATCTATACTTTCCAGAGAAGTAGCAATGTCTCAAATGACACTTTTAGGAGACAGTAATCATATGAACCATTATTGAAGCAGGCAGAATAGTATCCCCCAAAGATGTCCACCTTCTAAACCCTGGAATCTGTGAATTTGTTGTTACCTTACATGGCAAAAGGGACTTTACATATGGAATTATGTTAAAATATTTTTGTAATAAGATGACCTGGTATTATCTGGTTGTCCCAGTGTGATTGCAAAGATCTTTGTTTGTTTGTTTGTTTTGGTTTTGCTTTTTGCTTAATAATTTTGTATTTGTCAATTGCAATTGACATACAATATTATATTAGTGTCAGGTGTACAACCCAGTAATTAGGCATTTATTAACTTACAAAGTGATCACCTGATAAAATTTTTATAATTGAAAGAAAGGAAAAAAGCCAGATCCAGAGATGTGACAGTGGAGCAGAAGCTGGGGTAATGGGACTGCTGGCTTTGCAGGTGAAGGGGAGCCAGGAGCCGAGAAATGTGGGCAACCGCTCAAAGCTGAGAGAAGGAAGTAGTGAGTTCTCCCTTAGAACTTTGAAAAGGACTCAGCACTGCTGAGATCTTGATTATTGGCCTATAAGACCCATTTTAGAGCACTGAAGTGCTCCAGACTGTAAGATATAAATTGGTGGGTGATAAGCCACTAAGTTTGTGACAATTGTTCACAGCAACAAGAAGGATCCAATTAAGTACATTCAAGTACTAACTTACCATGTTGCCGGAAGACTTTCACAATTCATTTTAGTTCACAAATTGTGGGTTCTGATAGCAGGTACAGACCATCTGGTCTCCTGGTGAAGTTTAAACTGCTCAGTTTCTGCTATGTTCTCTGACAATACTGAATACTGGATTTTGCAAACACAATTTTGTCTAAGATAATTATCTTAGGAACTAAGGATTGAATTGTTTTCTAAATTACACAGGTTATGAGCCGCTGCTATGAAAAGTTGGTGTATGTTTTTGGGGCTTTAGACTTTTTAAACTGAGAAATTTCCAATTAAATTAATATACTTTTCAGAACTCAAAAAGAACTATAGAATTCAGGAGAGGAATCCCAGACTACAGGCAACTGACGTTACTACCAGTTCCATTCAGGAATTAAAAAAACTCCTGGAACACTCTAAGCTAGACAAGAAATCAGGTACTATTATTTCGGATTTTATTTAATTTGAGATTTTGGATATGAAGCTTTTAATGCTCAAGGTTAAAGCAAAGGATCTTAAACTTCAGTTCCTTTGATCTTTGAACTTTAATTTTCAAAGTGATTTGCAATTTTAACTTATATTTCTCCTTTAGAAATTCATAACAAGAGGTGACATTCAAATTTGGTTTATCTCTATATGGTTTGCATACTAATATTGGAGTATCTTTATATGTATCATCTTTTATGGCCTTTTATTTTCAGTTTTTTGTAAGGTTTTGCTTAAACCTAAAAGAAAAATGATGAGTTTCAGAGGATGCCTGGATCTGCCTTGGGCAGCGGCCTAGCTTGGAAAGGCTGGTAACTTCTGTAGCAAATTGCCCAGTATGACAGAAGAGAAGCTCTGGTGGACTGTAGTTCTCTGTTTCTAGAGGTTCTCATGCTTCTCCTAGTAATTTAATCATTTGTGTTTATATATTCAGAAATTCATTGTAGACAAATTTGATTATCCACCTCATACATACACTATCATGATGATATACACTCCAGAACAACATTTTTTATCTCCTTTCTAAATATGTGTAGATGGCCTACTATGTACCATGCATTCTTGTATGTTGGACAATGTGGGAAGGAAAATAGAGAAGAAAATATTCTCATTTAAGGGCAACTTGTCCTTGCCATGGACTTGACTAGAAAAGAGTTCTCATCCATTGCACAGGCTACTAGAAACAAAAATACAGAGCATCCACCAGAGTCCCCAGGAAGACCTAAAAGAGGCAGTGTCTGAGAAACAGCCTCCTGAATGGCAGTAGGAAACCCTTGACTTTCCTAATTGACAGATTGGCAAAAATAACTGGGTATTCGGAGCTCAGCTGTGTTGTGTTCCTTTTGAGGGGAAGGATGCTTAGGGATTTCTCCTCAGTTTCTCCTCATGGTCTTACCCGAATACCTCCCCACTAAGTAGAACTTTTTAGGAAGTTCTAATTCTACAAAGTATCTTCAGATAGGAACAACTTCTTCCAATCTGGTCTCTATTTGTTTGAAGGTGATATATCAGCCTCCATTTTTACCATTTGTTTTATTTATCAACTTAGTCATGATTGGGGAGGAAAATTGTCATCTCTTGAGGGTACTTCAAAGTACAAATGATGCAAAATACAAGGTCTGTCTGGAAAAAAATCCAACCATTGTTAATATAATGAGAATGGTTTGTGTGACATTGGTGTAACCTGGTAGCCAAGGAGAGTGAACTGGAATGTGCATGTGTGAACAATGGTGTTCACTTCACTGTCCTAGTCAGTGGGGACAGTAGACTCCCTTGAGTGAGTGTGTGCACTGTGTGGCTGTCATGTTCAAAATGACTTAGCGAGTAGAGCAATTAATCTGCATCCAATTTTGCGTTCAGTTTGAACATTCCTCTCCAGAAACTAATCGGATGATTCAGAAGGCTGCGTCTATGGCAACTGGTGATGGGCTGCTTCATCACCACAATGTGCATGATCACGCATCATGTCTTGTGCAGAGTTTTTTACTGAAACATCAAATCACCCAGGTGACTCAGCCACCCTATAGCCCAGATTTGGCACCCTGCAACTTCTGGCTTTTCCAAAAATTAAAATCACCTTTTGAAAGGGAAGAGATTTCACACTGTGGATGACATTCAGGAAAATACAATGGGGCAGCTGATGGAGACTGGAAGAACTGTGTGAGGAGGTCTCAAGTTGCTTACTTTGAAGGGGACTGAAGCACCATTATTTTATGTACAATGTTTCTTTTCTTTCTTTTTTTACAACATACAATTTTTTAAAATATTTTGTTTCAGTTATTTTTAAAGAGAGAGGAAGGGAGGAAGAAAGAGAGGGAGAGAAACGTCAATGTGCAGTTGCCTCTCAAACACCCCCTACCAGGGACCTGGCTCGAAACCCAGGCATGTGCCCTAACTGGGAATTGAACTGGCAACCCTTTGGTTCACAGACTGGCCTCAATCCACTAAACTTCATTAGCCAGGACTGTTTCTTGTATCTTGTGTCTTCTTCAGTAAATGTCTCTATTTTTCATATTATAACTGGATACTTTCTGGACAAACCTCCTATTTTAAACCAGACCATCAATGTTTGGCAAAGTGAAGATGCCTGGACAAGTGTGTGCGCACATGCATGCAAGCACACACACACTCACTTCTATTCTGGATGTGAATAGGTTTGTGCTGTGCTTTATTTAGCTATATTACTCCTTTGAGCCACTAAATTTCAAATACCTGATATGGTTACAGTAGAAAATGCTAAAGATAGAATTTCCTCTTCAATATGGTAGCAATCACATCAGAGATAAGCTATTACAAAGGCCAGAAGCAAGACAAAATAAGTGGTAAAGTAAAATAAGGAACAAAACCAAACAAATACACTAACGCTGGTGAGAAGTCACTGGAAAAGGACCTTACATCCTGAGTCAGTGTAATTTCCTGGAAACTGCATTCTCCCTGTTTAAGTACTGATGCTATAAGGTTTAATGACGAATCTCTAGGAATGTAACAGGTTTTCTTACATTGGTTTCTTGATTCATGCTGGCACATTTGTACAATATGAAACCCTAGTGCTACTGGAGACTGCAGGGACAATATCCATCCAAAAGTTAAGTGTTTTGCAGAAGGGAAAAACTATCCATCTGTTAATGTAGAAAAGTTCATAAACAAACACCCAAGCACTTTAGAAGAAATGAGTCATGGAGAAAGTACAGCAGGCAACCTGGCTAGTCAGTTGTCTGATTTCTTGTCTTCTGTGCATCTTTTCCAATGCTGTTAATTACAGAATGTTTCTGAAATGGTTCTAATTCAGGGCAGAATTGTTTATGTACAGGAATTAGTGTGAGGTCAAGTCTTTGTCACATTCAAGATCTAAAAGGGTTATCAAATAGCTACAAAATTGGACTGATAAGATATACGTTTTGGGAATTCAAAATAAGATTGATTTCATTTTTCCAAAATACAGTACTCTGAAAAATGTCACGGTGCTCTTATAGGCTTTGTGCTCTGAATACCTCTCACTTTAACTAAAGTTAATCTTTAATGCTGTATCATTGACCTAATTTAGCACAATGCTCATGCGCTGCAGATTCTGAAAATTGTAATGACACAAATTTTAGAGCATCTGAACATGATCATATTCCTTGCATTATGTAAGAACAGCTGAAGGCAGTAACAGCATAGTGTAATTGTAACAAGAACAGACTCTGGAGCTAGATTTTCTGAGATGAATACCTGCCTCGGTCACATCCAGGCCACTTTATTTTCCTCACCTTCCAAATTAGAATAAGAACACTTCCTCTTATCTCATAGGGTGGTTATGAGAACGATGTGGCTTAACATTTGTAACACTGTCGCAAGTAAATGGTATATGTGTGTTAAATTAATTTTCAAAATTAATAATCTAGAAAGATTCCTCTGTTACCTTATAAGACTTTCTATTATTTGCAGACCTAGTTCAGTACTCTTGTTATATAACATTTTAAAAGTCTGTATTTCTCCTTTCAAAAAATTTTTTTCATAGATTTTTTTTTAATTTTATAAAGTGTTATTTACTATTTACTCATCAATGGGCTATAGACACCAAGACAGCAGAGTTATTGTTTATCTTATTACCTGTGATTACTTAATGGCTAAATAGTACATTATACCTGCTAACTGATAAATTCAGTGTTGGGCAAAAATACATTTACAGTTGTGACTGTACAAAACAGTTAATAAAGCTACTGTAATAATCATAAGCTTCATGTCTTTTTCCATACAAGCTGTACACCTACATTTTCCCAAGCCTATATTTGTTAAATGAATGATTGAAATAGAAAAAAAGATTCATGGTTCAGATTATCCCACACAGGTGAATATAAGTAACTAGAATAGTACTTAGTGGGCACTCATTGTTTCTTGATTCGAAATGACTCATCTGTACTCTAAGTTCAAATATCAGAAAGTCACTAAGCGCTTCCATGTGGATCACCCGACATGTTACTTGTAGTCATGAATGTAATGGAAGCCATGCGTAAGGCTTCAAGGAAATACAGTTCAAGAGAGATTTCTGGGCTGTCCCATTCCCTTCCTGTGCCACCTCAGAACTTCTAAAGGACTGCAACTGATTTGCCAGTTTGAATGCCCACCATAGGGAAAGAGTTCTAGTGCATGTGCAGGGTCATGAAATTCAACATTTCTAAAGGTTCCATTCTTTAAATAAAATTAATTTGTTTTTTGTGTGTGTGATTTTGGACATTGTAGAAAAACTGCATGTGTTTTATGGCAGAATACACTTCTAAAATTGTGTGGTTTATTTTTAAATTAATATACAATAAACTTAACTGCTTTTGATCTACAGAGATACTTATATATATGTATATGTATATATATATGTGTGTGTATATATATATTCATTTAATCACCATCATAATCAATCTAGAGAATACTCTATAACCCCTAAGTAATCCCTCATGCTGTCCACATATACTCACACCTCCTACCACAACCCTTAACACCACTGATATGTCACTGCAGTTTTTTCTTTTTCATAATTCCACATTCATACAATTGTATAATATGTAACATTCCAGTTTTACCTTATTTGGTTGCTTCTGTAATTCATATTGCATACATCAATAATTTACTCCTGCTTACTGCTAAAGTGTATTGCACTGAAAGGATCTGACGTTGTTTGAAAACTGAAGACAATGTCAGCTCTTTCTAGCTTGGAGTGACCATGAACAAGTGATGGCACTGGGTCTGATGTGCCTTGTATTTTCCACTTCAAGTGCAGAGTGACAGTGAGGGCAGAGAAATTCCAGTACTCATCAGTCATAAGAACTATGTAGAAGTTCATTGTAACTCAAAAAACTAAAGTCATAAGATCAAATGTGTGGCTTGAAGTTTTCTCCAGATGCCTAAGATTTTATTCCAATGTATTCAAAAGAACGTAATCAGAGGTTGAATGAAGTCTATTGAGCCTTTCACTCTTTGTCAATCTGCATTATGATTATATGCTACTAAAACTTACATCAGGGTTGTATTGAGACTCATGTATAGAGATTTTATTTTGTTTTAAGATTATTAAGCATAATTCACCATAATTGCAGAGGGAGGGCCTGGAAAGTATATTATGATAAGTGATTCGGATGAACACTCCAGGTTAAAATTGACAGCTCTACAGTTTTGAAATAAAAACCCAGTGCAATGCTGGCAATATTTGACTTTAAAGAAGATGATACAGATTCATGGATTAGTTTCAGCATCCCATGGCATATTCATCTGATTCTTGGTTAACTTTGAAGTAGTTCCTTCAGATTCAAGTACTGAAAATTAAACTATTCCCCAGATGCCGTCATTTTAAATATCTGCCAAAAAAAAGCTATCGGCAGTTTATATTTTATTATAAAAAGCATATTCAAGTTGGCTCAAGAAGTGACTATTCTCTGTTGCAATAGATACAGCTGTGGTTCCCTGGGAATCCCACCTTAAAACAGGAGGCAATGTGCTGAGACCCCTCAAGGCCCTACAGGGAAGGTGGTATAGATCAGGGCCAGCATGCCTCTAACATTTGTTCTTACAATAGTCAAACTCACTTTCAATTTTCAGTCTGCTATCCTACAATTCCTATTCCCTTTAATTCCAACCCTAACATGAAATTGACTGAGAAACTAATTTAGTGTATCAGTCCATGTCTTTCAATGGGTTTACCACCAACTTTGTCCTTTCTATGAAAATTTCCCCTCAATTATTTAAATAAAAATTCCTATCAGGTCTCCTACTGCAGTTAAAAATCCCTCTGGAAAGATTTACCCATTTCCTAATTTGCATGATGATATTAGTTACACTGTTTAAACTGTACATGTTTTACAAGAAATAAGGTAAGAATATATGTGGACTAACATATCTGATCTATGAAGTAGGAGCAGCCAGAAAGAAGTGACAGAATTAACCTGAGGTATTAGAATCAACCAAAAAAGGAAGTAAGTTAACATGTATGAATTTTGTCAATATTTAAAGTACTGCTTCTTTCCTAAATAACAACTGTTTCCCCCTCTCAGTTGAATACTAGCTATAAAATTCTAGTTCTAAAATGATGCTTTTTCCATCGAGGAATTGTGGTATAAAAAAAAACAAGTCAAAGAACCCTGAAACTGTGGCTGTGAGAGAAGGGAAAACATTACAGGGAAAGCAAAATGAAACCTTTGAGTTTCTCTTAGGTAACAAAACTGCTTCAATTACAAACACATGCCTATTGACCTGCACTAGTTAATTCAGCTCATGAGAAAAGGATCTTCTTTTTCTTTATTTTATAAATCTATGAATTTATTAAGAATAATATCCGTGGCTTTCCCAGGATAGATAAATTTACTTTACAAAGTTGGCTTACACTCTGTTCCTTTCATTCACAACTATGAGTGTAAGTAGGGATAAGGACAGATATATTTTTCACATATTTTTAAAGCCCTGGAATTAGAAGTTTAAGAAGAATTATATATTCCCTCAATATGTCCCCTGACTCATTGGAGAAATGGTTATGTAATTCTTCTTTTTTTTTTTAATGGAATGCTTTGACCTTCTATCTGAGAATGTAAATTTATGATGGTGATTCTGTTAGAAGCAGGGAGTAATGTCAATCTGTGGTTGCCTCTCATGTGCCCTCAAATGGAGACCTGGCCTGCTACCCAGGCATGTGCCCTGACAGGGAATAGAACTGGCAACCCTTTGGTTCACAGGCTAACATTCAATCCACTGAACCACAGAGAACTATACCCTAAGAATCTGAAACTCAAATTCAAAAGAACCTGTGCACTCCAATGTCCATAGCAATACAATTTACAATAGCCAAGTGCTGGAAGCAACCTGAGTGCCCATCAGTAAATGAGTGGATCAAAAACTATAGTACATTTTCACGATGGAATACAACACAGAAAGAAAGAAGGAGATCCTAAACCTTTGTGACAGCATAGATGGATCTGGAGAGCTTTATGCTAAGTGAATTAAGTCAGGTAGTGAAAGACAAATACCATATAATCTCACCTATAAGTGGAACCTAATCAACAAAGGAAACAAGCAAGCAAAATATAAGCAGAGACGTTGAAATTAAGAACAAGCTGACAGTAACCAGAGGGGAGGTGGGAGGGGATAGTGGAAGAAAGTGGGAAGGGTTTTTAGGAACATGTATTAAGGACACCTGGACAAAGCCAAAGCAGGGTAGGATCGAGGGTGGGAGGTGGGGATGGCTGGGATTGGGGGGGAAGCAGTAGGGGGGAAATGGAGACAACTGTACTTGAACAATAATAAAAAATGTGAAAAAACAAAAATAAAATTTTTAAAGAAAAAAGGGGGGAATGCCAATTTTATGTTGTGAAGATTAAGGAAATTCCTTTCATTTGCTTTAAGTCATAAGTTTCTGATATAAACTTTTAATTTGAATTTCCTTAAAAAGATTATCTGAGCTCCTGGAAATTCTTTTTAAAAGACTTACTTATGGACTCAATTAGTCAAGAAAAGTTCTACCATCTTTTTGGTTTATAATCCAGTGAAGGTTTCTTTATACGTGCTGTGTTTCTGGAAATGCCCAACCAGGTTCAAATAACACTTAAAAGCACATTTGTTAATGAAATTCACTATTGCTATTTACATTTAAAAAGTGTTATACCGTCAAGACATGATTTAGTTTTTTTTTTTTTGTCTGTGAACATTAACATTTCACAATGCTTGAATGAATGTCCCATCCTATGTTTCAATAAATTTAGTTTATTTTTTATAATGCAAATTTAGTTATATTTAATATCACACTCATAAACATAAGCATGAATTTCACTTCAAATGAAAAAAAGAGGTGGGATTTTTATCATGCTTTTTCAAACAACTTCATTATATTAACAAAAAAATTAAACAGACAGCCATTTGCTCCTAAATAAATTATACAGTCCTTTATCAAATGACCTTTTTCTTTTTTCTTTTGCTGGTTCTTCCCCCATAAGTATCTAAGGATTACTTTTAGTGAGTCAGATGAAACAAGTGAGCTCCTTTGGCGTACTTCAGGAGGATGAAAATACAGATCCTTTCTCTTTACTACCTTTTCAGCAAACTGGGTATCTAATTAACCAGGCAAACAAGCCTTTTTTTTTTAGTTTGTTGTTTTTACAATATAAACAAGAAAAAGGAATTTATTGCCTTAAGCATATTTAAACACATATAACTGCATTTTTTTCTTCTGAAAAAAATATTAGAGGGTAGGATATGCAATTGCAGAGAAAACATTAATAACACAGAAGGTTTAACCCTAAGAACATAAACCTGGAGTATAAAAACAGACCAAGCACACAGCAGAAAAGTTATTTACCATTTAATCACATAGTGTATTTGTGGCTTTCTGTTCTTACAAAGTGAATGACCACTTTTCTAGTTTTTAAGTTGTGTGTGTGAAGTTGGGGAAATGGCTAAAAATGAGGTGAGGGTATGTTTGGATTGTTATGATGGTGTTTGGTACTTAAAGGGTAAAGATTATGATAACTATAATTTGGGTTTGTAAGTATGTAAATGTAGAATTCAATATATGTTTTTCCTAAGTACACATCACTCTTTCTATGTGTTTATTCTAATTATTATCCCATGCCTTATTTTACGAAGGAGGAAACTAAGCGGCTTGCTTAAGATCACAGAAGCAGTAAGTGGTAGACACAGGGCTTACATTGAGGCATTATGGCTTCAGACCATGTTTTATTTTAAGACAGTGAGCATTTAGCATTTTTTAAAAAACTTATGAAAATGTATATATTGAAATGTATATATTAATTAGAAGTATTAAAGGCCCAATGCAGATCAGGGTGATGGTTACTGAAATCTTGCTACTTGAATAACCTCTTCTAATGATGTAGGTATTATGATTCTCCTATGAGACACTTTTGATTATATTTATAACATATCTTAGAGAAAACTAAGAATTGCAAAGAAGTAATATATTATTAGAAAGCTTGTCCTCATAATTCCTCAACTTCTGTTTTATTTAATATTAACTTAGAACTGTTATTTTTCTCACACTCCTTGGTTGTGTTGAGTGCTAATCTATTATGTAGAAACATGTTGCAGTAGCTTATACCAGTTATTTGAAGTGATTGGGAAAGTGATTGCTGTGTGCTCATTAAAAAGTATCAATAAACCAGGGCATAGCTATTTTTTACTACAAGAGGGAATTTGAGACCTAAATCAAATCTCTGGAGGAGCATCCTATATCTTTGTCCTGTTTTATGGTGTAACACCTTTTCCTACTTAACCTATACCTCATGGTCTTTTGAGAATAGTTAGCCCAGCAGAGGTACACATCTGGGCATATCACCAATAAACTTATTGGAGGGCTTTGTGGACATTTACATTTCTTTGGGCAGCTAATTTAAATAAACAGGCATCCATTCTTAGAAGAGAGTGACAATGCAGGAAGAGTTCAGGAATATAAAATATTCCAGCTAAGCATTGGGTAGGAGTGTAAAACTTTCCTGCTTACTTTAAGAAAGGAAAATAAAATGATGTGCATCCCCTCAAAAAAAGAAATGCTGATGCGTGATATTCTCCAAGTTGGAGGAATTCCTTCTTCTCGATTCCCTTGTATAGAGGAATAGTTGATGTATTCTGAGCTAAGGATTTTTTTTGAAGTGAATTTCTGTGGATTCCAGCCAAATATATCAACATATTTAAAAAAATCAAAATTTCAGAAAACTCTCTATCTTAAATGTGTCTTGAGGCTAGATTTAAAATAAGCCTCTTAAGACTTCAGAAACTTTCCATTTTTACCTAGAAGTCAAACATCATCTCTTGTGTCAAATACACCGTAGATACCCGAGACCCCCAAAGTTTAGGTTACAGGACTTCTACAGTTTCTAAAAGAAACCTTACCTCCAAAACTGTTCACTAAACATCATATGGCAATAAAAATTACACCTTGGCAGAATATGATACATCCCTGTACTTCTGAGTGTTCAATTTAATAGATCTATCTTTATAAAGAGTCTTGAGTGCACTCTATCTCAGTACTAGTGAAATAGACTCAATATTGTAAATTTGAAACTTTGGAAATTAACCTTGTAAGGGCATCATCACAAGGACCATGGAACAAATAGTTGCGAGATTAAATTCCATTAATTGAAATCACTCATTGAAGTTCCATAGGATATAATGTATTCATATGAAAAGTTAATATCTACATTTAGAGAACCTCTTCATTTTTACTCCCTTTCCTCACATTTACAATTCATACCACTAACACCTACAAATACAACTTATTTATCCCTGGATATGAGAAATAGCCAAATATATCCATATGATCCTCCTTGTATTTTTGTTGCTTCTATTTCTATATTTATATATATATACACATAAATGCAACTTCTTACAATTATATTTTGCATGTTTCCCATTTCTCTAAACCCACTAAAAATTCTTCATATTTTTACAACCAAACCTGTATGCTTTGCTTAATTTTTTGAGTTATCAATGTTTATTAATGAACTTCTAATCCTTGCCACACACTACTTGACATTTTCATGTTCTATTTCCCCTAAATCTCTCTTAAAATCTTAATTTCTTCTTTTTCTTGAGTATACAAATAGCAGTCACATCATTTTTATTCTACTTATACAAAACAATTCCTTCCCAATTTTCTAATAGTTCCACAAATAATTAACATGATTCTTTCAGCAAATATTACTTCCATTAAAAATAAACTTATTATTAAAAATAAATGGATCTTGAGGTTTGCGTTCATCAGCATGCTCACTGGAAGACCCTAACTCACACTGCCCATCACTAGGCCTGGGAACACACATGCAGAGGAACCATCCTTGGAGGTCCTGGGGAGTCTGATCTTTTCTTCCAGATATGCCTCAGATCTTCACATGGCTCAGGGCCAGCATCTCCTGTCTAAGACAATGTTTCTACACAAAAGTGAGCATGCAATATGGCATAAGTATAATAACTAAAATGTCCAAAATGAAAGAGAAAGGAAGTATAAAGGAATTGTCACTATTAATAGAGACAACATCAACCCTAAGGATACAAAGTTGAATTGACTGAGAAAAGAAGAGTCACAGCAGTTAAGTGAAAATGAGAATTCAGGAAATTTTTGAAAAATACTACACTAAAATAATAGTTTCAAAGCATTCCAATTACCTTCTATCAATTTAATTCTGTTCTCATTAAACTATTTTATTGCTGCTTATTCTAGATGATTTTCAGTGTGAACATATTGTCCATGTCATAATTAAAGTCATAGGCACTAAGATATATTTAACAGCAAACTTACATGGCATTTAGTTATTTATTAAATATAGGTTTCTCCCTGGAATCTACTTAACTATACTTGTTTGAACAAAAACTAATGCTGGGGGTGAGGGGCTGGATGAAAGAGGGTGAAGAGATTAATAAAAATATACACATAACACATCGGCAGACAGCAGTGTGGTGATAGCTGGAGGGAAAGGGGGTGGGGGTAGGTAGTGTGGGCAAAGGGTAGGTAAATGGGGGTAGAAAGAGACTTTGCTTGGGGTGACAGGTGCACCACACAGTATGCATGTGGTGATTTGTTGAGTTACACACTTCAAACCTGTATGGTTTTGTGAACCAATATTGCCCAAATAATTTTTTTAAAAAATAAATTAAAATAAAAAAACTAATATATTCTATTTCTTTTAGTTCTTATGACATTTAAAGTTTGCATGAAATCTTTTTTTTTTAAATTAATCCTAACCAGAGGATATGTTTATTGATTTTAGAAAAAGAGAAAGGGGGAAGGAGTAAGAGAGAGACATCATGTGAGAGAGAGAAATATCAATCAGTTGCCTTTTGAATGAGCCATGATGGGGGATAGAACCCAGAACCTCAATCTGTGCCCTGACTGGGAATCAAACACATAACCTTTTGGTGTATGGGACAACACTCCAACCAACTGAGCCATCTGGCCAAGGTTGTTTGTAAGTCCAAGTAAAACAGTCTCAATAGAAAAATTGTTCATTTTGCTCTGTCACTACATATTATATACATACATACATACATACTGTATATGCACATACACAAGCACACACATATACATATGTGTGCATTTGAATAAGAATTGGTTTTAATAATTCTATTTTAGCAAATGTCTATTTTTTCTTTATCTTTTAAGAAAAGCAATTTCTAGGGAATAACATTGTATAGTCTTCATATTTATTGAGGTTGAGTTCCCTCATTATCTAGCTTAGTAAATATAATGAAGCAGGACATTAAAAAGGAGAGAAATGTTCAAAATTGATATTTGAACTCTCTCTTTAATGTATCTAAATTACTTACAAAGCCTTTACTCATAACGTATTTGTGTTGTGCTTAAGTAATTTCTTGAGTCATTTACTATATTAAATAAACCATAATAAAAAACTTAGTGCTTACAATACAATAGATTCAGCTTAAATATAAGATATTATATATTATTTCTTAGAAAAATCCTGTAACTGCTGCTTTATTCATTTCTATCACTCTGTCTTTTGTTATTTGTTAACTTGTGTGGTGCTGGACTTCCAGAGTGCTAGCAGTTTTATTGTCAGAATGAGTGAGACTGACAATTCAAAGTTTGAGCTTTCAGTAAATTATAGGATGTAAAAAGAATAGAAACAAATTCTTACATTTTGATTTAAGATATAGATGACTTTGACAACAATTTTTCAATATAAGCATTCAGAAAATCTAGTTAAACTCCCATCAATTTTGATGAAAGTTATTTTTAGACATCTTCCTGATATGGTAAATATATGGAAGATGATTAATCATGCCAAATAAAAATAGATGCATTAAAACTGAAAAATAATTTAAAATTTTACTTTTTTGAAAATAGTTTTTACATTTTCACCTAAGTCCAGATCTTGAGAATTGTGAATGGCAGTTAAACCGTTTGGCATAAGCCAAAGTTATGTGTTAATAATCAAAATAATATAAACACCTAAACTTGGCTACATAATTCAAGATCTTTATACCACATGATCTAGTGGCCGTAGAAATCTTTCTAAGTTCTCTCAGATTCATGAATTAAGGTAGAGGTCAAGTTAATTTTTTAAAATTTGTTTCTTTGTCTACAATTAAGTGATGGCACATATATCTTCATAACAATGGGATTTGGTGATTCTCTGAGTAACAGTAGGAAGTGTGCTCTGTTGGAGATGCCTGGGAAATGGATCTAGGCATACAGCTAAAACATTTTCCTGCATGCTTGAGATTTCTTTGCATTTTGTTACCTAAGTTGAAAATATATGTAAATACCATAGTCTGTTAATAATACATCCTTGTTTTATATTAATGTAACAATTTTAGAATTAACAAAAGCCAAAAATTTAAAATATTGTACAAAGTCTTGGAGTACAATTCATGATTCAAAAAGATATGCAAGTAATATGTTTTACATCAAACATCATTTGGCACATGTTAGTAATCAAATTAAATAGTACCACTCCATTAAGTGATAAGGTCTAGATGGTTAATATCCCTCAGAAACATTTAATGCATTAAAAAAATACAGTGTCTAAATGATCATGAAATAAGTCTTTTTCTTATTTTGATATTGTAAGATATTTCTGACTGTCCTGCAGCTCTTCAAGGCCGGGCAGGTTCACACAGGTCTTGGGCAGACAGAAGAATATGTGTGGAGCCTTTGGGATGTCTGACATGCCTTTATTCTGGGGTGGGGTGATCCATGCACACGGAGAGCTTTGAGTCCCCCCCTTGGGAAGTCCAGACTCCCGTATGTACTAAATGCACACAAAGCCGGCAAGTGCCAATACTGACCTTCAGTTACGTTACAGGGCTTCATTCTACGCATGCGGGCCCTACTCAAGGCCAGGTGAACACTGCCAAGCCACAGTCGTCCAGACATGTGGGTGAGGAAGCCTGACTGACTCCATTTCCCTACACCGACCTCTGTCGCTAACAATGAGAGGAGCTAATGTCCTCTTACATGTTACTGGGAACCATAGCAAGACTATCCTATTTCTGCAAAGTGTAAGAATTTAAAGAGGAGATATCCTTTCTCTCACATAATTTATAAATAATATTGCAGGAGAGCAGATAAACATACTAATTGATTAAAAATAGTGAAGATACACCCTGGCCAGTGGGACTGTTGGTAGGGACATAGCCTCATACACCTGAAGTTTATGGGTTCAATTCCCAGGCAAGGCACCTAATTTACCTCATAGGTTTGGTCCCAGACTGGGGGGCATATGGGAGGAAAATATAATCAATGTTTCAGTCTGACATCAGTATTCCTCTCTCCCTCTCTCTTTTTTCTTTTGGTGTCCTTGCCTGGGGAGATATATCCAATAAAAAATTGGTATGAGCAATGTCTGAGATCTTACTCCCTATATTTTCTTCTAGGATTTTTATGGTTTGGGGTCTAACATTCAAGTCTTTGATCCATTTTGAATTTATTCTTGTGTGTTTAGTAAGAAGGTGGTCTAGTTTCTTTTTTCTGCACATATCTGTCCAATATTCCCAGCATCATATGTTGAATAAACTATCTTTAGCTCATTATATATGCTTACTCCCTCTAAAAAGGCATAGGTTTATTTCTGGTCTCTCTATTCTGTTCCATTGTTCTAGGTATCTGTTTTTTATGCCAGTACTGTGCTGTTTTTATTACTATAGCCGTATAGTGTAGTTTGATATTAGTTAACGTGATTCCTCCAACTTTGTTCTTTCTCAGGATCACTGTTGCTATGCAGGGCCTTTTGTGGTTCCATATACATTTTTGAAATATTTGTTCCAGTCCTGTGAAATGTGTCACTGGAATCTTGATTAATATTGCTACGAATCTATAGATTGCTTTGGGTAATATGGACATTTTAATGATGTTAATTTTTCCTATCCATGAACAAGTATGTACTTTCACTTATTTGTATCTTCTTCAATTTCTTCAGTGTTTTATAATGTTCTGAGTACAGGTCTTTTACATCCTTGGTTAGGTTTATTCCTAAATGTTTTATTCTTTTTGAAGCAATTGTGAATGGGATTGTTTTCTTGATTTTCCTTTCTGTTAGCTTATTATTGTTATATAAAAATACAACTGGTTTCTGGATGTTAATTGTGTATCCTGCTACTTTGCTGAATTTTTCTATCAGTTCTAGTAATTTCTTCGTGGAATCTTGGGATTCTCTATGTACAGAATTATGAGATCATGAGTTTTTTGGCTATTCTTGTTTCTTGCCTTTCCATATAATTTTGCAGTCAGCTTTTGAATATCTACAAATAACACTGCTGGGATTTTTTTAATTAATTGGAAATTAATTAAGTTTATTATCATTTTGAAAGTAATTGAAATCTTGGCAATATTGTCTTACAATCTATGAATACAGTCTGCCTTCCCATATTTATTTCAAGAGTGTTTTGTTATTTTCAAAATTCAGATACTACATATATTTTAGAGTTACACTAAGTGTTTTGTGTGTTTTGGAACTATATAAATGATAAGTTTAAAATTTTCAATTTCATTGCTATTACATAGAAATGTAATTTATAACTATATTAACCAAGTATTCTGCAACATTTCTAAAGTTATCTTTTAGCTTTAGAAGCATTTTACTTTTCCTTTTTCCCTTACTACATTGTCAAGAACGTCAAGTTTGATGTCTAGAGTAATGGGGGTAGAGGACTTTCTTACCCTGTTTCCTATTTTAAGGGGAAAACATATTTTCAGCCATTAAACATAACATTAACTGTAGTTTTTCTTGTGAATGTTTTTTATCAGGTGAAGAAGGATCCCTCCTGTGCATAGTTTGCTGAGAGTTTTTGTTGAGAGTAAATGGTAAATCTCAGCAAATGCTGAGATTAACTCCAGTTTCCCTAAGTAAATGTCAAGTCTAGGAATCACCGTTACCAGTTATGCACCATCTTGGGACAAGTCACTTTATGAGGGACAGTTGCCCACACTCAATCTATGAGATGCATCTCCCCACATATGCTGTGTTGACCGGAGAGGGTGATTCCAAAAGAAATATGAGACAACACTTAAATATGCACTTTTGCAGCTCCAATGTCTTTCCTGATATTCAGACCCATATTTGCAAGAGGTTAATAAATATTTTTGATTATTTAAAAGATTATTAAATTTTAAAACCAAATCAATAACTGAATGCATTATTTCTCTTCTACCCAATACCTTCTGTTCTGCATTCAACATCTCAATCAGGATTACCCAAAAGCACTCAGCCTTGTGGTTTGGACATCTTGCCTTCAGCCTTGTCCCTTTATACAATTTGTAATTAAATTTTATCTGTCTCTTATTCAGGAATAAGGAAAGAAATCACCAGTGAGTTATGTTGATGCTATTTCTAGATCCATATTTATCTCTTTTTTTGAACCTTATATAAACCTTACTTGTGTACCTCTCCAAATTATTTTACTTCCCAATCTATCCAAAAAATATTTTGTAATTATTTGAACACTATTACAGTATTTAAAATGATTAATACTTTCCCCTTGACTAACATATAGTATCCAAGAGCTTCCCTATTGCACGCTATTTTAGTAAACATATTCTCATGAGCTCTCCTTTTGAGTATTCTGTCACTGCTCATCACTACTCTAGCTGCATTCCAGTTAACTAAAACCCTTGAATGTTTTTGAGATGTGTGTGTGCTCTTATGTCACAATGCTTTTGAAAAATTCTGTTTCCTGTGCTTAAAAGGCATTTTCATCTTATTCTGACTCCTATGTTCCTACTCAGGCTAGCTTTTAATATCTAACCTAAATATTCTTACCTCAACTAAGAGTTTGATGGTCTTTATCAGGAAAATTTATTCAGTTTTCATTTTTCTGAGGGGAATTTTATACCCACATGCATTAGAATATTTCACATGTTGATACATACACACACACACACATAACAGGGCTCTTTGATTGTATTTTATCATATTTGTATTCTCAGGTCCTAGCAACTACTCTGTGCATAGCAATTGGCCAGTTACCTATAGCTATTAGTACTGGTATGAGATTTCAAAATATAACTGGGTTCTATTATCCAATATAGGCCTTGGACTCCTCACCTTATAGAACCAGCCTTTGGTGTTCTGGAACAGCTGTGGAGCTCCATTGCCTGCTGCCAAGAAGCACAGCTCCCAAGGCAATTTTTGGCAAAAAAGGAAAGGGGTTGTTTGTTTAAAGGTTATACAGATTTACAGTAATGACAGATTCCTACCATTAAGTCCTGCTCCCCTTAAAAATACCCCAAAACAAGTAGCCCTGCCTCCCTTTGCTAAACCAGGCCAGTTTCAGAATACACCACTCAGAGGAATCGTCTTTCAGAAAAGCTGAAGTCCGCAGCTCAGCATTCTGGGTCACAGTTTGGCTCTAAGTATCTTTCACGTCTCTGTGTGATGGGCCAGGCAGGTCCCCGCAGCCCCACCAGATCTGTGGCTGTCTTCTGGAGGCCGACTTCCAGGCAGACCTCGCGACCTCACGGCAGCCTTGTCTGCAGACCTGTGTGCAGACCTTGTGTCAGACTGACCTTCAGCCCTTCCACTCCAATTTTAGATGCTTGGCTCAGAATTTCCTGCATGATTTAACATCCAGGCCCTTTCTGTACTAGTCATTAGGGCAGAAAAGAAAACCAGTTCTAAAGCGAAGACTACAGACTACTCTATAGTTTAATAACCCAATTGCTTAGTCCAGACAAACCAATGAGTCTTAGGAGGCAGTTGGGCAGATGGGCTTCTTAAGTGAGGCCTATATAGTATAAACAAATACCCAGGTAATGAGGTCATAGCTTTACACCCTGTGAAAACAGAAAGAAGGACATACAGGTTAATTCACACAACCCACAAACCAGTCTTTGGGGCCCAGGACTTTCTTTTGAGGAGACATTCAGTTTCAAGATCATTGTTGGAATTACACTAAACATTGACAATTTGACAGATTTTTTCTTGCCTGTAGTTTGAACATTTTTGATGATGTCACAAACCCAGTTCAACTTCCAAATGAAGATAAACTTTGAAGACAGCTGTACTGGACCAATGTTCACTACTGAGCATTGTGATTTGTTTGTTTGTTTGTTTGTTTTTTGAGCCACGATTTTTCTTTCTAAGACTACCCTTATTGTCATTAAAGGAACTGCATTAAGTCCAGTTTTAATTTTTGCCTATTTGTTTGCATAAACACAACAAGAGCAACAATTGATTACATAAGATTTTTAAGTCTGCTTTGCTGGAACTTACCCAAGGAACATTTAGATTGACCCTTAGTCCACCCTTCAGGGCACCGAAGCCATGCCACAGACCTGCCATCCATCTTTTCCTGTAGTGTTTGCTTCCCTTAAGTCCTTGAGGTTCCCATCAATGTCTTAAGTTTCCTCCTTGCCTTCTTTTAGGGAAGCAGCCTTTGTTTCTTCCCCTGGAAAGACTACCACAGACCACACAACTAACCATGTACCTGGCTTTTTTTCCAGTGGAGTTTTGCTAGATTTTAAAGTCAATTTCAGTATCTCAAGGCTTTTTAGTTAACAACCAGAGCCCAGTCAGGCCCCATTAGGCATGATCTTCCAGTCAAAGTTTTGGTTGACAAAACCACCATTGGCATCTGGTCTTGTTGGTTTTATGCAAAGAAACCTAATGTCATTACCCACTCCTTCAGAAGGCCAAATTTTGCAGAGATTAGGTAAGAAGAAAAATACAAAGTGTGAAGGAAAACCCTTATCCTTTTAATAGTCACTAACATTGCATTTCCATGCCTTATTCTTTCCCTTGCTCATTTTTTCATTTGGTGTGAAGCTTTAACTTTCCCTAGGCATCCTTAATTTCCTTCCAGAACAGACACAAAGCAAAATCCAAAGCAAAGACAGAGTTCCAAGGGAAGAAAGGGGGACTAGAACCAGCCTTAGAATTTTGTCTAATTTCCCAGTGATCCCATTAACCAGTCACACAGGCAACCTGTCTTATGTCCCACAGGGCCCAAAGCCTCCCTGGTGGAGGCACTGTCTCACCTGCCAGCATGTCCACTGGTCCCCTCTCACCACCCAATCTTAAGGCAGAGACATGCTTTCTTGCCCTAAGCCAGATTCTACTAGCACTACATGACCCTACTTTGGTCCCAAATAGCAAAGGCATTTTCTTTAACCGATTTTACAGGTGACCTCTTCTAGGTCTCACTGGCCAAAGAGCAGAGACAAAGGATTCCTGATGTACTAGAACATCAAGATTCCAACTACATCCCCATAAGCTTAGAAAACAATCAAAGAAACCAAGCAAGCAAAGGACAATCATACCTAAGAGTTGAGGTTTTCTTTCCTTCAGATTCAAAATATTCACCACCTTTTATAGCCTTTCCAACTTTCTACACACCTTCTGCAACATTTACAAACCTTTGATATGTTTTTACTTATTTGAATTTAACCATAATTCACTTTTAATCCTTGTTCTTTTCTGCATTGAGAAGGACCATACTTAAACTTAGTATCTGGCAGATAAAAGTTCCTAGATTTACAAGCACATGAATAAAGTAAAAGAAACATTGTCACCCTGTGTTGGGGTTCATTGTCCTTTTCCGAAGAGGAATTATTTCAAATCTTCCTCAGGACTGTAGGTCCAGCTTTCCCTTTCAGCAATAACCACAGCAGAAGGGTCTGCATCCTCCTTAGGTGGTGCCTGTTTGATCTGTGTGTGGCAGACTCAGGGCTTGATTCCCATCAGCTTTAGGGAAGAATGAGTTCTCAACAGGACATCATAGGCACCAGTCCATCATTTGGCTAGCTTCCGTTCAGGGCTTGAGTCTTCCAGGTCTTTAGTAAGATTTGGTCCCCTGGTCGGAACATGTTCAGGGGTTGTCAGATGGGTGGGTGAACCTGCGATGGACAGACATGTGTAAAACGTTCCTGTTTGCCCCAAATGTTACAAATGTGGCTCAGTTTTTGCCCTGTGCTCCAAATCTAGAGGGGGCATTCCTAAACCAGAGATTTGGAAGGGTTTTCCATAAACTATTTCAAAAGGGCTTACTTAAATCCCACTTTTGGGTGCCACCCTAATTAAAAGCAAAGCAATGAGCAGTGCCTTGCCCCATTTTAAATGTTTCCTGGCATATTTTTTGCTAGGGCCTTTTTTATTACGTGATTCATTTTCTCAGGGATTTTTTTTTTATATTGAGGTCTTCGAGATGCATGTAATTTCCATTGTATTTGCAGTGCCTATCCAACCTTCTAGGAGATTTCTGAAGTAAACGATGATCCATGGACCACCTGCATGCTGCAAGGAAGTCCAAAACTAGGAATTATTTTAAAGTAAGAGTTTTGCCACATTAGTTGCCTTCTTAGTTCTAGAGGGGTACACCTTTACCCATTTAGAAAAGTGTCCACAAAAACTAAAAAAAATTTGAAATGCCCCTGGTTTTAGGCATTTGTGTGAAGTCCACCTGTCAGTCCTCAAATGGACATAACCCTTTATATTGTACTTCCTTTTCCATTGGGGCATGCTTTGTCTTAGGATTGTTTTTGGTACAGGTTTTTGGTACAAATATTTGATGGGTTTGGGTGATTCTTGGAACAGTCCTTTGCCAATAAGGGCCTTTTAAATGTGACCTAATGAGATTTATCAAAGCATCCCCTCCACAATGAATCCCTTCATGTAGGTATTTGAGAGAGTAAGATTATACCATGGGCACTGACTTTCCACATAGAACCGGGATCTGTGTTAGTGAATTCGAATTCACAGGCCTGTTCTTTATCCTGTTCCATGTAATGAGCTTTAAACTCTAACAAGTCCAAGCAGGAGATTAAAGACCCCAGGCATGGCAGCTCCGTGACTGCCTGTCTTGCTGCTTCATTAGCAGTTTGGTTTCCCTGGCTCATTCGGGACCATCCCTTCAGTGTCCTGTGCAGTGCATTATGGAAACCTGGTCTGATAGACTCACTGCCTCTAGCAATTGTAAAACCTCCTTTGCATGTTTAATATTCTTGTTTCCCGAGGTGAAGAGTCCTCTCTCTATATATATTGCTCCATGGGCATGGACTACCATGAAGGCATATTTGGAGTCTGTGTAGATGTTTACCTCCTTTCCTTGGGAGAGCACTGAGGCTTTTGTGAGGGCTATTAGTTCAGCCTTTTGCGTTGGGGTTCCCAGTGCAAGGGCTTGGGCTCTTATAACCTTATCTATGGTGCCTACCGCATACCCAGCTCATCACTGGCCATTGTCCATGAAGCCGCTTCCATCTATATATAGCTCCCAGTCTGGTGCTGCCAGCAGCTGATCCAGCAGCTCTGCATCAGCTTGCTAGGGTAAACTTGGTCGATGATTTCCAAGTAATTACGCTGGAGGGCTGAGTTTCCCTCCATATTTGGGAGTAAGGTGGCCACACTTAGGGTCACGATTGTCTGCAAGGTAACATTTAGGTTATCCAGCAAAATGACCTGGTATCTCCCCATGCACCCTGCTGTCAACCAATACCCTCCTTTTTGGTCTAATAGAGAGAGGACCTGGTGCAGTACCAACACTGTGAGAAGTATACTTTGGGTCTGACCCAAAGTATACTTCTCAGCTTCCTGTAAGATGTCACAGGTAGCTGCTACTGCTTGAAGGCATGGTGGCCTCCCTTTGTTGTGTGATTCAACTTCTTTGAGAGATAGGCTACAGGTCAGGGAATATTTCCCAGAGTCTGAGTTAGTACCCCTAGTCCGATACCCTGCCTTTCACGAAATTACAGTTTGAAAGATCTCTGTAAATTGGACAGTTCTAGTGCAGAATCCAGAACCAGCTTTTCCTTTAAGGTATTAAATGTTACCTGACATTTTCCTGACCATTCAAAAGGTTCAGAGTCCAGTCCTTTTAAGGAATTGTATGGGAGTTTTGATATAAGTCCAAAGTTTCGCATCCAAATTCAGTAGAGCTGTGTAATTCCTAAGAACCCACAAAGCTGCCTTTGGTTCTTTCGGATTTTTAATGTAGCAATGGCTTTCTTTCTATTTGCCATCAAGTTTCTGGTACCCTGTTTCAGTTGAAATTCCAGGTACACTACTTCCTATTTGCAAGTTCAGCCTTATGAGGTGATACCTTATATTCAATCTTTGCCAAATGACTTAGGACTGTGATGGCGTTGAGCAAACAGTCCACGTGGGTGCTGGTAGCTCTCAATATGTTATTTACATATTATAAAAGTACTTCTGATTTCAACAGAATATTCTTTAAGTCTTTGCCAATACTTTCCCAAATATAGTTGTGGAGTTCTTAAATTCTCGTGGCAGCAAGGCCCAGCAATATTAGAGGTGGCTTTAGTTTCTGGGTTCTGCCACTCAAAGGCAAATAGTAGATGAACCTATTCATTTATTGGGATGCAGAAAAAGGCATCCTTCAAGTCCAGGACTGAAAGCCATTTGCTATCTCCAGGCCCCATGGCCAACAGGGTGTAGGGATTGAGCACTAGGGATGAATGTCCTGGACAATGTCATTTATGGCCTGAGATCCTGTACAAATCAATATTTGTCAGAGTGAGGCTTTTTGACTGGAACAATGAGAATGTTGTAGGGTGGCTGGCATGGCCGAATTACTCCTGATTTTAAAAACTTCTGTAACATTGGCTGAATTCCCTCTAAATGTACAGCCTCCTTCTTGAGGGGGTACTGCTGTTTTTGTAGGATCCACACCCCTTCTTTTAGATGAACTTTTATGGGTTATACATTAACCCCTTTACCTGTGGTTTCATTAGCCCAAATTGTTCCATCAACGTGCTCATGGATCTCAGGTAGAATGAGTTCATCTCCAGGACTTTCCAGACAGGTCAGGAATGCCTGTAGCTCAAGGGCATGTTCCAGAAGGACCTCCACACATAATTACTGCTTCTTGGGAGAAAAGAATTTCTTGTGCATGCAATTTACAAAATCCCTCTTGGCCCAGCAATGGAATGGGGCAATCTGGCAGGCAGAGAAAACTATGCATAAGCTTTTGATCCCCAAGCTGGCATTCTAGAGGTTGAAGGAATGTATTTTTGTAACTGTCCCATCACTTCAGTAACTGTTACTGCATTTGAACTCTTCTTGGTTAATTTTGTGTTCAACACTGAGTATGTAGCTCCTGTATTTACAGGGAAATCAATTGGCTTGTTCCCAATGTCAACTGTACCTGGGGCTCCCATGGGGAAATGCTGATAGGATGGGAGATGCCCAAAGGAGCCCCTGGGCCTCCTCATTTGTCATCAGACTCCCCTCCCTTTTCAGCATTTGTTGGTGAGGGTTTTTATTTCTATTTTCATTTTTGAATTTTGGGCACTTATTCCTCCAGTGGTCCTCCTCCTTGCAATGGGCACCTTGGTTGATACCTGTGGGGCCTCTTCTCCTTCCCTTAGGCTCCTGCTTTTTCCTTTGGCCTCCCCACCCTGCTTCTAAGAACCCCGTGGCCTGATTTATTTTCCTTGTTTTCTAGGCATTGCAAACTTTAAATACTATGTCCACTATCTGGGAGGGGTTTATTCCCAAGGCCCCATCTACATGCTGGAGTTTTTTTCTGATATTCAGGGCACTTTGCCCAATAAAAGTCATGTTCACCACTTGCACATTCTCTGGTGCCTGTGGGTCAACATCAGTGTCCTTCTTATAGGCCTGATAGATCCTCTCCAAAAATTCAGAAGGATTCTTATTTGGCTTTTGCTCAAGGGCCTATATTATATTCAGGCTTTTTTGCTTGGGCATTCCCTTCTTAAGCCCTTCTGGTATTTCATAATGTTGCGGGAAGGCTAGGCCCCTACCCTTTGGATTCCAGTTAGGTTCTCTCAAGGGAATTGTGTCAGCTGTGTTGCAGGTCCCATCAGGTTCCTTTTGGTGGAGACGTTGGACCTTTCATTAGCCCTATTTATAACCAGCCATCTCTCATTTGCACATAACAAGCTATTTAGGAGAGCCTGTATATTGACCCAGTTTGGATGATGAGTGGCAAAAATGGAGGAGATAAAATTAACCATTCTATGAGGATTATTCCTATAACATAGGCCAAGCAGTATTACAGTAATGAACCAATACCTCCTTACACGATTGGATAATGGAGTACATGTTCACTCCTCCAATATTATACCCAGTGGGCTTCCTCTAGGGGACAGCACACAACTGCCCTTGTTGTCCTGGCCATACCTGCAAAAAGCTATAACTGGAAAAATCCAGGCAACCTGGAAGCATATAAACAAAGCTACTATTCACAACTTCATTGTTCCAAACAGTGCTCACAAGCAAATTGTCCTGCCAACCAATCTCACTCCTTAGAGCCTGTCCTCTCCCCAGGCCCATTTCCTTTTCACCTGCCAGGTGAGTTTAGGCAGCTGATGCCCTCAAGAGGAGTGCAGACAAATTCTCAGAGACTGGGAAACTTACAGGTCCATTCTCCCACTTTTGAGGGGATCTACCTGCCAGGAGCAATTGTCAACATCCCATCTGGGTCACTGCAGCTGTTACAGAACCAGCCATTGGTGCTCTGGAAAAGCCTGGGGTTCAATTCCACCACCAAGAAGTATGACTCTCAAGGCAAGAATTTCTTTTGGTGAAAAGGAAAAGAGGTTGTTTATTTAAAGACTATGCAGATTTAGAATAATGGCAGATTCCTACCATTAAGTCCTGCTCCCCTTAAAAATACCCCAAAACAAGTAAGCCTTCCTCCCTTTGCCAAACCAGGCCAGTTTCAGAATACACCACTCAGAGGTATCATCTTTCAGAAAAGCTGAAGTCTGCAGCTCAGCATTCTGGGTCACAGTTTGACTCCAAGCATGTCTCACGTCTCTGTGTGATGGGCCAGGCAGGTCCCCGCAGCCCCACCAGATCTGTGGCTGTCTTCTGCAGGCCGACTTCCAGGCAGACCTCGCGACCTCACGGCAGCCTTGTCTGCAGACCTGTGTGCAGACCTTGTGTCAGACTGACCTTCAGCCCTTCCACTCCAATTTTAAATGCTTGGCTCAGAATTTCCTGCATGAGCTAACATCTGGCTCTTCCTATGGTGCTTTAGTGTCCACCGTTTTTGTCAGCTTCCCAGTGCCTTTGACCTCTTTTGGCTGCCATTTTTAGTCAGGGGGAGAGCTCCCAGTGATGCCCAGGCATCAGGGAGAGCACCCCCTCCTCACCGGAAGCTCCTGCAGCCACTGTCTGAGCTTCCTTTTTGGCCACGTCAGGAGTCACTGCAGGTTCTCGCAGTTGTACACAATTCTGCAGCTTCAGAGATTTTCCTCTCGGGAAGGCACAGGCTGTTAACCTGCCTTTGTTATGCAACGTGCATTAAAATGCTGTGCTTTCCGCTTTTCCCTGGCCCCCAGTCCTGCCTGAAGGCAGAATTGTGGGGGTGTTCTCCTGTTATTAGGGACCCATGCTCTGTATCCCATTACACTCAGGGTTAACCTAGTTAGATATGTTATTGTTTTCTTCCTCTGATGATACCATATAATTCTAACAGCTAGTCTTTCACCATTTTATTTTTTCATTAGAGCTTTGAACTATAAGAGCACAGCTCAATAAAATGGACTATTATGCATTTACTAAAGTTCTTCCCTAAAAATATTCCTATGTCTCATAACTTTGACATAGAGGTCATTATTTTTATTAACTGTGATGTGGAAATAGCATATCTCAAAGCAGTGTTTATAATCAGTTATGAATACTTAGCTGCTTTCCATTATATAGCTTTCTTACATAGCATATGTGAAATTATATAATTTCCAAATATTTCATAATCCACAAACTAATCTGGAAAATATTTTTCAAACACTTATGAATATTACACCATTTACAAGAAGCTAAATTCAATAGCATTCACTTGGCCAATATTTTAAAATACTTGTGCGTCAAAAGCTGACAGACACAAATACTTGCTTTCATAACAAAAGGGAAGATATACAGTGAAGAAATAATTACAATAAAAAGAGGTAATGATGATAAACTTGAATAATGTTTATTTTAGGCGCTATTAATTAATTTACTACAGTAACCTATGAGTGATGTGTTTTTAGCTAGAGTTGTAATTTATTGTTAAAGGGACATATACCATGGTAGAAATGATCTATTATTCATCCTTTTATTCCTAGTACCAAGAAAAAAACTTCTTGATTAATAAGGAGGCCTTAATAAACAAATGTTTTAAAAGTTTAAATTTAACTATTAAATAAGTAGCTTACTCAAGCTTTTGGTAACCAAATGATCTGTTTCCTATTAGAAATCTGTATGACTCATGGATAAAATTTTAAAAATCAATGTAATAAACTTTTAAGATTAACTACTAATGTATTTTAGTCAACGTATTTTTGAAGTATAAATATAGATTTGAGAAAATTATGTAACATTTTAATGTTATATATTTGTGACTTTTTAAGTCATTTAAGTTATCTAATCATAAGTTTAATTAAAGCATAGCTAACTGAGAAATGTAACAATTTTAAGAGTAAACATCTGTGTTTAAAATTGCTTTAAAGTTGCTATAATGGTATCTGTATCTGTAAGTGAATCATAAATGAATGTTTAGTCATGAGTGTGTTGCCATCTTTTCTGTAAGTTTGAAAAATAGTTCCTGGCTTCAATTACCAGTTTGGATAATTGTATTTAGATGCTTTAACACCTAATACATTATGCCACATTTGTTTGATCATGGTTGAAATGTAATTTTAATGTGTGGTTGGTGATTCTTTTTTGGAAGGTATTAAATAGATTAGCTGCTTAGGAGTGAATTACTTTTTTACCCAGGTTGTCAGGAATTTTTCAGGCAGGGGAGCATATGTTTTGATTATTATTATTCTTTTAACGAAGAGGGAAGATAGAGGGTAGAAACCCAGGAGGTAATTAGAAATCAAGACAAACTGAATTCAGAACATGAACCCTTATTTACTATGGTAATTTTTGCAAAGATGTTTTAGCTACTGCATCACTAAAGCCAATACTCAAATGTCTTTTTTTAACATGACATTTTCTTATTAAGATGGATTTATCTAAAACTTTACTTTGCCAAGTTATTTTCAAAGCATGTGCTGGATGTGGATACTAATATGAAAAGTGTTGTCGGGGCAGTCCTTCAGAAATTTTGGTTGAACAAAATCCAGCAGTATTTTTAGCATTCACAATATATTATTAGTGTAACTCTCTCAATATAAATATTGTCCTCAAAAGGGAATTAAAAAGTGCAATACATCTTAAACTCTCTTTTTGAGGATTATCTTCAGAATATGTTTTGAGAAACACTAGGCTCATTAATTCAACCTGGGAACATGCTTGCAGACAGGATGTCATATTACATACTTACTCTAGCTTCACGAAGCATTGCTTTCAAGAGGAAAAATGAATTTCACTTCAAATAAAATGTTTGTGCTTTAATCCAAACACTTACCATCTTTTTATTTTGTTTTATTTTCCTCCAGCCCCTGCTCTGACCATAGTTAAAAACACATTTGCTCCATTTTGCTAATACTTCATGTGAATTTTCTTTCTATAAGTTCTTTGATTATTTTCCTTTCCTTAACTTTCATGTAGTATAAAGAAAAGAAACTTTGGGTTTGCCCCTCTACTTGGTAGTTGTGTGCAAGGAAAATAATAATTAGAATAAAAACAAATATCTAAATGATACAGAAGACATTGATTGTGCAATGTCGGAGACAGACAAGGGAGAGCGAAAAGATCACGATGCCTCTGCTGGCGTGACTCTGCCCCTGCTGGAGGACAACAGGATCGCACCTCTCTAAATTTGCTTTTTTTTTTTTTTTTTTTTTTTTTTTTTTTTTTTTTTTTTTTTTTTTTTTTTTTGGCCAGGAATCCATACAATTTGTTCAATGAGGAAAAGGCATAGCTGCAGAATCAGGCTAACTGCTCAATGAAATATCTTTCTTCTGATTGTATGTTGTTTTGCCTTGTGACACCAGGACCTGCACTGCCTTGAGATAACCTGTGGCTTATATATCCTTTCACACCTCTGACCTACATTTTTGCCTTCGAGGGGACTGCTGATAAATGGGTAAGGAAGACTAATAATTTTATGTCCTAACCTCTCTGCATGTATCTATTTCTTCAGAGCAGATACCCAGAGTCAAATTACTGGCTCAAAGAACATGACCTTTAAAAAAGTACTCTTAGCACAAATTGCCAAACTACTTTCTAGAAAGTCCGTGCTCATATCCATCTCTACCAGTAGTCACAAGAGTGTCTGTGCTATCGCATCCTTTGCCAGCATGGCATAGGATTATTTTAAAGTCTTTTTCATGTCTTAACAAAAAAAGAATATATTTAGAGAACTAGGCATTGGTGAATGATGACCTGTGGGCCAAATCTGGCCCTCTGATTTTTTATTGACCATGAGCTAAGAATTGCTTTTAAATGGTTGAAAAAAATCAAAAGGAGAATACCTTATAAAAATGCCTTGTGAAGATTTTGCAAAAATCAAAAGAAGACTATTTCGTGAAAATTATATGATATTCAAACCTCAGTGTCCAAAAATGTTCTATTGGAACACACGCACAGAAGTAAATGGTATAGAAAAATTTTTCTTGTTCATGCAAAGATAGGAGTAGATGTTAGTTATTTTTTATGTTAATGGTGTCAGGTAATTCTTATTCCTCTTTCCTTATTCTTGCTCTGTGAATGACCTTGGAACCATGGTCCATGATGGCTGCTCTTACCATCACATCCATGTTTCAACCACCAGATAGGAGACAATAGGTAGAGAAGGTTAAGGATAAACACTACAAAACACTCTTCCACCTATATCCTGATAAAAAATCCCTTCAGCTACAAGGTCTAATGTAGCTGAAAGGAAGGCTTAGGAGTGTGTATTCTTGGTGTCCAGATGCCCAGTTGAAATATGATGTCATGTAGAAATTCCATCAACATTTATCATTTTCTTAGTGTCTAGTGAGAAAACTATTAATATAAACACCACACATTAAATATGTGGTAGACAGAAGAGGGAAAATGAAAATGATCCAACCTGCTTGAAATTAATTCCACCTGAAGAGAAACTAATTCATAAAAACAGCTCTTCTTTTCAAAGTTACCAGTTTTTTCTTTCTCTCCTTCTCTTCCCCACCACCCCACTTCTTAATTTGGGAACATTTCAGGCCTTAGCCTTTGGACCTATTTTCTTCTACTTACATTCATTTCCTTGGGGATTAGTTGTGGTCTCATGTCAATAAATATCACCAATATGCAAATAAAATTTTAAAAAACTCCTCCTTCATTTCCTGAGTCACGTATTCAATACTTACTCCACATCCTCACTTGTTCTGATAGATAGCTCTACCTTAAAATGTCTGTAACTGAACTACCGATGTCCCCTGCAAAACTGGGTCATCTAATATTTTCCCATCTCAGTTGATAACTCCATCCTTCAGTTGCACAGGAGAAAAACATTGGAATAATCTTCAACTAATCTCCTTATCTCTTGCTCCTTATGTAACCCGTCATTAATTACGGTCCAACCCCCTTCTCACCACCTCTTACAACTATCCTTTTGTGTCAAGTCAATCTTATCTGTTCTTTATTTTCTTGCAGCATGACTCTCTAAATGATCTGCTTCGGCACTTGCCTACATATGTTATATTCAAACAGTAGCCGAGCGATACCGAAGTAACGTAATCCAGATTGAGCCATTTCTATGCTACATATTCTGCAGTGCACTCTCTGTACTCCTATCATTCAGAATTAAAGCACAAGTCCTTCCAGTGCTCTACAGGCACTCCCATCTTTCCTACTCTCCTCTTTTACTCTCTCCACTGAATCATATTAGCCACCTTGCTGTTTCTTGGATGTGTCTGAAGTACACTCTTGCATGAGGGATTTTGCTCTGCATGTTTCCTCTGCCTAAAATACTATTCACCCAATTTCCGCATATCTAAAAGTCTTACCTCCTACAAATATCATATTCTCCATTAGATTTACTCTCACCACTCTGTTTAATATAGCAAAACTACCAAATACTCCCGTATCTCCTTACTCTATGCTTTTTACTGTTAAAAAGTTCCATTTTTATGTTCTAAAGAGATTATATAAATTATTTCTTTTAATTATTGTTTATTGGCTATTTTTTTTTGCCTCTAATGTAATGCAAATCCCATGAGGACAAGCTTTGTTTGGTACATGTGTGCACTACCCTAAATAATAATCTGTAATATGTGGTTAAGAAATTTCAGTAAAAGTCAGATTCAAATGTTGGTTATTTGAGGATTAAGTTAGAGAATGAGGCCCATTAAAGTATTGTGAATTATAAAAATAAACTCAAGTTCTATTTTTAATTAAATGTTAAAGTGTTACCATAATTATGGCAGCAGCATCTAGATAAGAGATAGGAATGCAAGAGAGAGTGAAAATCCTTCAAAAGTGTCTTGCTTTCTCTACAGGGAATGGGAATGAGCTGATCCGTTCCCATATATAGATTGGCTGAACAGACTAATGTAATTTACTGAAATTACTATGGATATCATGCAGCAAATTTCTCATTCAGACATTTTATGTTTACAAAGGTTGTTCTCAATACAATTTTGCTTTCTTCATGTATTTGACTACTGGTAGAAAATATAGAGATCAGTAAAAGCACTCTCCTTGGCAGATATGACTGTAATTCTAAATTATTAAAAGATATTTCTTAAATTTTAGTCTCATAAGTGTTTCTTTCTTTCTTTCTTTTTCTTTTTCTTTTTTTTTTTTTTTAGGTGAACAAGTATTCCTCACTGCCTTTGGGGATGCTAAAAATTTGACCTAATCAGCTTGCAAAGCTAGTGAGCTGATGTAAGATAAGGATTAAATCTGTAACTGATCAAATGGGGCCTTATTACCTTATATTGAGACTAAGCGGAATGTGATAGCATGAGTGACTTTAATGCAGAAAGGCAAACATGATATTATTTTCCAGTTTTAAAGATATCTGTGGTTGTCATGTGAAAGCAGATGATAGGGACCAGAACAGGGGAGGGAGACCAGTGATGAGAAAACTGCATCACACTAAGAAAGTTTTGAATTCAGGCATTGGAAATGGAGACAGTTAGACAAAGTAAATAAAAATTTAAGCGATAGAGGGAAGGGTCAAGAAACATATATAAAGGACCCACGGACAAAGGCAATGGCAGGGGGGCGAGGATTAAATGTGGGCATGGGGGGAAGGATGGGGCAGGGGACATTAATGGGGGAAAATAGGGACAACTGTAACTGAATAACAATTTAAAAAACTTAGGTGATAGAACTGATACAACCTGGGTAGATGTATGATGCAATGAAGTCAGATAGCCTGCATTTTCTGTTTTCTAAATTCTATCAAATTAATTATTCTAGAAGCTTTGGTGTCCTCACAACACTAAAAATAATTACCTCATGTTACTGTTTAGATAATTAAATGAGATTGTGACTCTAAAGCTATCAACACCATGCTTGACACATAGAAATCAATAGGTAATTAATAATCATTACTATTTCTTATTGAAGTTTAAGTTGAAAATTTTATTTCTTCCTGAAAAACACATTTTTATACTACATTGTTGGAAAAACAATATAGTATAAGATTTGTTTTATTCTGACCTTTCAGAGATGCTTAGCTAAGGTATTCCTCTACTAGTCAGGAGCCATAGCAGTTTATTCTGTGGCTCCCTCTTCACTTACCTGATAGAAGATCCCTCACCCTCCTGATTCTGAGGCTAACATGAGTACTGCTTCCCAGCAGAATTCATTGAGAGGTATTGGAGGAAAAATGTAGTCCTTCCCAAATCACACATGCCTCCCTAGCTCACTGCTGTGTTGCTGTGGATTCTATAGGCTGGAGTTTCTAGGCAAAAATAAATAAATAAATAACAGAACTAGTCTTTTATTTTTTTTTTTGTTTCCTTTTTTAAAAAACGTAAGATGAAGCAATTTTGCATCGTAATAGAAATTCCAATTATATCTGGACAAACCTGATACTTTTTTCTGAAGCAACAATTATTTGTTCACAGAAATCTTAATGTTACTTAAACAAATCATGTACTGATAATACAAGTTAGAGATAAGGGCTTCAGAATGTCCAAAACCAAAAATCACTGAGATCATAAGAACAGGAATTCCTGATCTTTCTTCCTCCTCAAACAGCACATCGTAGCTTTTTCTACCTGAAGTTGTGTCCAGATTGTTAGGCAAAAATTCTTGTTGTTATCCTTTACTTCTTAGGCCCTTCTCAACACATGTCAAATCTATCAGCAAATACTGTTGGCTCTACTTTCAAGCTATTCAAGAATCTGACTGCCTTTATCACCGTCACTGTCACCACCCTGGTCCTGGATACCTCCATCTCTAGTTTGGATTGGTGCAGTAGCTTTTTGTCTTGGATCTTTGTTTGTAATATGGCCCTTGAAGTGTATTCTTTATATTTTGGGTTGGCCCAAAAATTCATTTAGTTTTTTCTGTACCATGGCTCTAGTAGTGTTTAGTTGCCTTTAACTTTATTGCAAACAATTTTTTTTAGATTGCATTGTGAAGGCTGTCATATTAGTGTGCATTGAAAAAAACAACATCAAAATTGGTGATTTTTGTGCAGCTATTTTAATATTGAAGATAGAAGAAGGTACAGAACATTTTTGCCTTTTTATACTTTATTATTTCAAGAAAGGTAAAGATGTAACTAAAACACAAAAGAAGATTTGTGCAGTGTGGGGAGAAGGTGCTGTGACTGATCAAATGTGTCAAAAGTGGTTTGCGAAGTTTCTTGGTACTATTGACATTTTGGCCAAATAACTCTTTGCTGTGGGGCTGTCTTATGCACTACAAGATGTTTAGCAGCACCCCTGGCCTCTACCCACTAGAAGCCAGTGGCATGAGACAGCCGATATACTCAAAATATCCGAATAAATAAAATTATTGGTGGACATGAAATATGTGTCTTTTGTTTCACGGAAAAAAAAAAAAACAAACTAAGTGGACTTTTTGGCTAAACCAACATTTAAATTGTTATTTTAAAATGTAAATCTTATTGTACTACTCTTCTTCAAAATCTTGCTTGTTGTTTCACTGTTCCTTCAGAACAGAAGCGAGAGGCTTTGCAGTGCCCTATAAACCCTACATGTTCTACCTTCCCCCCCATCCACTCCCACCTGCTTCCCTTCCTGATTGCGGTGTCTACCACCTGTACCTCAGTCCAGCCATGCTGGCCTCCATTATTCCCTTTTGCACACTCCAGTCACGCACCCATCTCAGGGCCTTTGCAGTCTCTGCCTCCCCTTTCTGAAACACTTTCCCACAAGGTATACGCTAATTCATTTTTTATTGCTTTAAGCCATTATTTTTTGGTGTCTGTACAGTAGCATTGAACTTTGTGTTGGTAGACTATACAGTAGCACTGAGCTTTGTTTGTGCTGTTTATTGATAACTCCAAGTACCTACCAAAGTGTCTAGCACATACTTAATAACTATTCAAAAATATTGCTGAGCGAATGAATGACTAAGAGGAAGCTACACTAAAATAATGCAGAAATTCCAGTGGTGTTGGCTTCTAACTAGTCTGTAAACCAATCAAAGGCAATCTGTTAATTTTATTATACTGGCTAAAGCACCAATTGGAGCTTTTGAGTATAATTCTAGGTAAAACTTACAGTTCAGTCTAGGTGATTAATTGGAGTAATGTGTTTTCATAGCTTTGATAACTCCAAGACCCTTTGATTCAGTTAATTATATAAGCTACTTGTTATTGTAGAAGCATATAGGTTCAAAATTATCAAATTATGCATATATCATATTGCTGTCCAACAATATATTTGATGTATATATTGTTATAATACTGTGCAATGCACGATGATGTCAAAAATTTTAATGTTACCTATTACACAAAGCAAAAATGAAGACAGACCAGATGATCAGAGCAAGGGTGATAGATATATTTATATCTTGCTGTGTCACAAGGAGGTTAGCCATTGTCACTTGCATTTTGGCAGAAACTCAAAGGCAGGCATGGTGATAGGAAGGCTTTAGAGTAGAACAAAGGGAAGGCTTCAGGTGTGTCCTGATTGGAGGCTGTTGGCTTCAGCTGTGTCCTGATTGGAGGCCTGGGTGGCTGTAAGCAGGCTAACTAGAGTGGTGTGTTCTGTGTCATTGGTCAGTGGTACATATTTGACTTTCCCTGGTTGGTTCTTCTTTGGAACAGGGAACACACTTTAGAAAGCTGTCAATTATTGATCAAGTTCTGACCATTTGGGGCCAATTGGTACAGAAATTATCACTTAGCTTTCTTTATTGTCACTGGAGAACTGAAGATAGCAACCAGGCTTCCTGCAAGTTCTTAGGCTGGTTTTTGTAGGTAAGGAGGTTGGTCTCTTGGATTGCTTCCCACAGGTTGTGGGTCCGAGCTCTATTTTTATATATTTTCTGGCTGCTGTCTCTTTGTATATTCAGTCTCAACATGCTCATGTCCCCTGATGACATTGATTGGTACTTACTATGAAATAATTTATCTATACAAAAACTGTATAAATTGTATACTTGTGTAATTTTCATGTTATTAGTAACATGTTTGAGATTTAGCAGTTCAAAGATTTGTCTTTGATCATATAGTTAAGAAGTGGTAATAATCAGATCAAAATCTAGATATATGTTACCCAGGAGCTTTAAGAACCTTTTAACTAAAAAATTATATACTCCCTAGAGGATACTGCCTATACCATATATTTTAAAGCTCAATGAGAAAAATTATCATTTATATGTGTGCATATATATGTAACAGAATATATGTTTGTATGTATATATGTGTATATATACATATAACAGAAAAATATTGTACAGGGAATATAAAGAGCTAAGAACCATTAACTAAGAAAAATTCAAATTAAAATGCTACTTATGAAAATAGCTTATGAAAACATAGTATATATCTGTTTATGTATAAAGCAGCAACACCAGTTTGTATGTGTATATGTATTCAACTGACCATAATTTAATTTTAATGTGCAGTATTCATTGTATTATTTCAATAAACAAAGATTCCTAATTATCACATTCCAAAGGAATATAAGAAATTTTTATTTTCTGGGCATTATCTCTATTCTCTGCACATACAATTTGGAAATAAAATCTTTCTTCGAGGACTATATATCCAAATCACACTGTGATAAATATTCATAACAACTACATTCCACTAGCTGGTTTCAAGTAAACAAATCTTATTTAACCTTTCAGCAAATCTGCTTTCATGTGGGAGTTAAATACCCACAAGATTAACCATATTAATAACTAACTAGGTCAGAAACCAACCAAACTGGGACATGTATCTTGAACGTAAAACTGACAACTCAAGAGATAAATTTCCCATGTTGAGAAACTTAGTGTAAGCTAAATCCGGAATGAACCACTAAATCATTTTTAATATTTTCATAAAACTTTTAGAATTTAAATTGAGTAGGTTTTCAGTAAATCGCTGTATAATTATTTGAGCTAATCAAACGCTTATATTTGCCTACAAAGCTAATTTGAAGCCACAAACTGATTCAGAACTGAAAAGGCCATTTCAAAATCTAGCACAACGCTCGGCGGCATCGCTAAGGAGGAAAGGGAGACCCGATCCAGTGGGTGGCGTATTCCCACAAATACACCATCTGTGGGGGGGAACCAAACAGGCCACAGATTTCCGAACTTCCAGTTCAGCTGCTTTGCTTTACTATCACACTGCCATTACCCTGCCGTAAGTGCTTCCATCGTTTGTCCAGATCGTATCTATAGATTCCAGTGTAATTGTGAGAGGTATTGTCCAGGGAGCATAGGATAGGCTTACTCATGGGCATGGCGGGCAGCTGCTCCACAATCACCTGCATTCGGTGGCCCTGGAAATTAATCGTGCCATTATAATATTATTTGTAGACAGTCTAGTATAGATAGCCTTGTGAATTATATTAATGACTTCGTTATGCCCATAAAGATCTTTATGTCTCTCAGTAATTAATGTTTGGGAGGATGTAACACTGCCCAAATGCACATAGCAAGAGTCAACATTAATTTAAATATGTTTATTGTGCTTATAAATATTGTTATAAATGGTAAAACATCAACAAATCAACGTAATTAATGCTTTATTGAACATTTTATTTCTGTTTTCAACATGTTTGTATGCTCCATATGTTCTGTTTAATTTACTTCAAATCCTTTCACAAAAGCCAAGTTCTACTCCATTAACTACCTCCCCAAATTATGCAGATGGTAGTATTTCACAGCGTGACTTTTCCAGCCCCACCTGGTCACACCTTGCCTTACACAGTTTTGGGTGTACTCATTCAATCTACTTACCCTATCTAAAAGGTCTTCCCAGCATGCCTTCTTCATCCATAACATGTTTTTTTGAATTTTTTTTCATTGTTTAAGCTGTACAGTTGTTCCACTTTTTCTCCCTTTCCCTACCTCCACCCAGCCCAACCCTCTCCCCATCCCAAGCCATTGCCCATATTGTTGCTCCTGCTGACCATGCACAGATATTTTTGGTTAATCCCATCACCATCTTTCATCCCACGTCCCTCCTCTTTTCTGGCAACTGTCAGTCTGTTTTATGTATCTGCTTCTGTGAATTATTCGCATTGCTTACTTCCAATATCTTTTCCAATTTTCACCACACTCTGATTTCCTTCTTGATTTTTTTCTTAGAAAAACGGAGTATCCATGACATAATGTTGTTTTTGGTCTCAAATTACACCAACAAAAATTATAACCCTTGAAACAAAGAATTAACTAATTTGTTTTTTCCCATATTTTCTTGTCTTCACCCTTCTCTTTTTCTCTCTCTCCTTTTTTGAAAAACTGCATATAATATTTTCTCATAAACTGAGTTGAAGGAGTATATGTCTTTTTCAAACTTTTAAATAATCTAAACACATTAGCCAACTCAACTGAATATTAATTATTTTCTTTCTGTTTTATTCTTATAATTTGGATGTGATCTCACTCTCAAGAATTAAAAAATTCAAAAAGAGTGTGTCTGTATTGATTAACACACATATTAGTACATAGTATGCAATGACCTTAATATATATCTAAGTTGTGTGCAAATGTGGTATTATATTATAATTGTAGAGGTAACATGGATTTTTATAAACATAGAAAGTAGCTTTGCAAAATGTTAATGTGAAACAATAACAAAGAAAATATATTTTAAAGGAGAAGTGAAACTAGGAAGAAATGAAGTCTTGTCGTCTATCATATCTGGAGGTAATTGCTGGTGGTGATAATATATGAAGGAAAGGGAGAAAGGGTTGTAAGTATCACTGGTTACTGTTTCACTTCTTATTAATGACCAAATTCATCTGATAAATAAATATAAACATAACTTATAGGTTGCTATTTTCCCCACACTATCATTCCTATCCAAGCAGTATGTTACCTCAATATAATTCCTATATTCTAAATGTCTGTATTGTTTTTCTACAAGTTCCTTTGAGGTTAGACACACACCACTCTAAATGTGAGATGTAGGGTAAATGGAGTATTGTAAAAAGTTGTAAGTCTTGTAGCATAGAACAATAATTACATCACATTGTTTACTTATTATGCATTCATTTCCAAAAGTACTAATGCAAAGATACTAAGGATGAACATACTTGTAGTTCACTGAAAAATTATCCATTGCAAGACAGTCAATAAGACAGTATTTGCAAAATATAAATACAAATGCCTATGCATTTGTAGTACATAAATAAAAATGCTTATGTATTTGAGGAAATGAACTTTGCAAAGTTATTACCTTTAATTTTTTTTCTGGACACTTTAGGCTCACCTTACAAATGGTACTATTTTCACTAGTCTTGACTTCAGTTTGAGGTTTATTTTACTCAAAGATGATTCACAGGGAAGTTAAATTAGTTGAACAACTCAAATCATAACATAGAGCTTAGTGAATCATGCTTCTAAGACATATCCATTAGTGAAAACAGCAACAGTTCCAGGTCCTTATTAAATCCATGGGGCCAGGAAAATGAGTCAGAGATAAAGAAGGGACAGTATTTTGGGATAAAACTAATTAATCAATGACTGTGCAATGCAAAATTAAAGTAATTTAGGAAATTGAATGTGGTAACACCATGGTGAGTGTAATCGACAGCCTGGAGCAATCTCAGCTCTCCATGCGTCATTTCACTCAGGATTCCATCCACTGGTGTGTCACTGTGTTTAAATCAGTGTTAAACCAGACAGTGTGAGCAGAATCATGACATGGAAGAAAAATCACTGGGTTCAATTTCAGAACATGTTCAGGAAGAAACTTATTGTTCGGGTTTGCCGCTCAATGACTTAATTTTGAACCAGCATTAATCATTCTAAAAACTTCAATTTTCTTACTTGTTTAAAATTTGAATGAGAACATCTGTCCTTCTTCTTTGCTAGCATTATTGGGATTCAGTGGAATAATGTAATGAGTGTTTATAAAACCACCAATGCCATTCCTCAGTCTACCTTTTCATTATCAAAATTATATAATAGCTATTCATACCTGAGACTCTCTTCGCCTCTATGCTTATTGGCAGACACACTCTGATGTGTCTCTAGTCTTTACATACCATTTGTCTGTATTTTGCTCACTGTTCACTTCTGTTAAATTTTTATCTGCCAGTCTCTTGCTAAAACAGTTTAAGTCAATCTTGTTTGATTATTAATTAAGGTCTATAGATTATGCTCACTTCCAACTTTATAAAATAAAACCTTCTCTCCAAGAAAAACTCTCTAGACTATATATGTGCCTAGCATTAGTTATTCATGTATGTTGCTTCCTCCAAATGATTCAGTGCACACAGCTACATAGTGGAAAATGTGTTTCCTCTCTCTCTACAAATGTTAAAACTCCACCCTTCCTCCTCAGTAAAATATTGTGTTAATTAAACATTGTAAATGACTGCTACACTTCTAAATCCTCATAGTACTTCATCCCCGCACTGCTCATTTTGCACTTGTCCTTTGTTTACTTACATTCATTAATTCATGCATTTTGGGGGGCACCCATCACACACCAGATCATGTTCTAGATGGTACAGAAAGAACAGTAGAAATGACACCAACAACGACAGGAACATCGACAACTGCCTGTACCATCAGGAACCTGTGTCCCAGTGGAGTAGGAAGTGGAGAGAGAAGATGAGTAAGTTACATTTATAGCATGTCAGATACTGATGCATGTTTATGGGGGAGAAAAGCAAGGTAGTCTGATATGGAGGGTGTATGTATGTGTTGAGGGTAGGGTTTGCTTTATTGCCCATAGGGCCGTATGAAAATTAAAATCTGGGAAATAAAGGATAAATTTGGGATTCCCAGGCAAATGTTTCTGACCAACACAATGGGCATACTGAGTAATTCCATTAAACGTAACATACTATCTCCACATAGATTTTGCTCAGTTTGGACACCGAGCCATCAGTTACTTCCATTCCTGTGTGTGTGTGCGTGTGTGTGAAGGCACATTGCTTCTGTCCCAACCCAATATTCACCCTGAGAAGAAATCAAATTTGGTATTCCAGTGCATATATTTTTGGTTCCTTTATCTTTCATTTATTTTCTTCTTACCTGGAGGACTTTTTCTCATTTTGGAGCCAGAGATATTTACTTAGGCTTATTTTCCTTCTTGGCTTGAAGTACTTCAAGAACTAGGCTTTTGAGACTCATAAACTAGTTGTTCCTTAGGTTTCCTGTTTTCTGCTATGACACAATTGCTATATTTCAAATGAGACATTTAAACTTAGAATCCCCTAGCTATATGAGAGAACGTTAGTTGTTAAAGTAAACGAAAACACCCCAGAAGTACCCACATAGAGAAAATCTATATTTTAAATTGTTATATTGAATCTATGTTTGAAATAAACTGCCATGTTGAAAGAGCCACGCTAATAACTAAATTGAGATGACTTATTCCTTGTTCACTTTAATGCTCTAAAAACAGTAGTGAGTATAAACATGAAAGCCAACATCTAGCTTTTCATTATTGATGATAATAAAAATAAGTATAAATAAGAATAGTGACATTAATAGATCATAGAAAAATAGTATTCCCTCAGATTTTGCTACCACACTGTCAGATTTATTTTAAACTAAGGAAATGAAATAAATTATATTTCAATTTTTTTCTAATCTCGATTTCTTACCCAAGAGATGATATATATTGATCGGTTTATTAAGAATCTGTCATGAGCTACTGCCAGGATAACAGTTGACTGTGTTACACTTTGAAATCTCATAATTCCTAACGTCCTAGGCAACAGGAAAATCAATTCATAGATGGACTTCCAATTAAAAATTCCTCTCTGTAGGAAGGGATGAAATAAAACAACTTTTCATTCTAATAAGAAAAGGTGGTACACCTGGTTCTGATGAAGTGGAAATATATTCATGTAAACCTTTCTAAAATCTCTGATAATCCACTTTATTATAAACCACAAAGAAATTGTCTTTTAATTTGCAGACAGTTCAGTAGAGAATTTATCGCTGCATGGGCCCTGCCATTCACATCTTAGATTGCTCTTGGTTTTGCTTCAGAGAAAAAGCTCCAAACTTGATTGCTATAGACACTAGAATAATCAGTCTTTTATACATTTAATCTTGATGAAGTATTATGATAACAATATATTAGACAATCAGGATGTAATTAATTTTAAAAATAGTAAGTTAATACTTATCTGTATTAACAGATGTTGATTAAGAAGACAAAGGTACAAATGAGTTTAAAGGTCAAATGTTTCAGTTCAATACATGCGTAACTGAGAATTTTGTGTTTAACTTTTGTATTTTAATGCTTTGTTTATATTTAATTCTAACTTTGAGAGCATCTAATAACTATTTGTAGAAAGACATTTTTAAATTAATAATTCATTATGTATTCTACTCTCAAGTATGGAGTAATTTAATCTTGAGAGAAAGAGCCTCGTATGTTTAATACAGGGGCAGCACTGTTATTTTCCAGAACAGATCAGTGGTTATTTGCTTTCTGTGAACAATTTATTAATTTACAGAGAATGCTGTAATTACTTCCGACTACACTTTCTGCAGGCTTTTACAGGTAGTTAGCGTGGGTGCTCATCTCTGCTCACTCAGGTGTCAGTGACAGTTTTTCGGTCGCTGGCTAGAAGTTCTGTTCAGTGCTTTCTCTGTAGGCACTGGCATAATCCACACCAAAATAGTGGGGCTGGAGCACATTGTGAAAATTTGTCTTTGCTATTCCTCTTTCAAAAGCAAAATTTCTAAATGTATTTTCCGCATGGCAAGTTCTGGTTTGGAGTTTTGTTTTTTTTCAGTTTTGTCTAGTGATTTATCATATTCTGAGCTCCTCATTGCTGCCTGGAATATAGTAAATATTCAATAGGTGGTTGCTGAATTAATGGTCATTGAACTTTGACAATGTAGAATGATACATTACAAAGCTGATTTATTGATGCATGGATATATATTTTACTCATTAGTAACAAAAACAGAAAATTCTTGAAAACAGAAATTTTTCCTACAATAAGAACAAAACAAGTAGCAATAAAAGTTCACTTTACAACTAACATTATTGGTTTAAAATATAAATAATTAGTTTTGTGGTAATTTTAGTTTACAAAAGGAATTATATGATAAAAAAACATGGGTTTCACTTGAGTAAAATCTGGTGAGAAACATTAGTATGAGAATAATAATGATGCAGACATACGGGCATAAACCTACTAATTTTAAGTTAATGTTCAGATAATCATGACTAAAAGTATATTCTAGTGTAAGAGAGAGTGGTAGCATTTGTTCATTCATTCATTCCCTTTTAAATGTCTAATGGCAATAATAAGGAAAACATTTTGTTTACTCTTTTAGTAAGAATCATCATTACATTAGGATCATGCTTCTTTTAAGACTTCAGTTCTAGTCCTGACTGCTGTGGCTCGGTGGGTTGGGTGTCGTCCCACGAAGCGAAAAGTCACTAGGTGGATTCCTGGGTTGCGGGCCAGGGACCCCCTTGGGGGCATTGGAGGGGTACTCACACATTGGCGTTTCTCTTCCTCTCTTTCTCCCTCCCTTCCCCTCTCACTAAAAGTAAACAAATAAATAATCTTAAAAAAGACTCCATTTACAAACTTTTAAACTTCAAAGAATTTTTATATCTAATTTATTCAAAGATGAAAATGTATTTTGAGTAGAGCTGTACATCTATGATATATATTTATTTTAATAATATAATCACTGTATAGTATTTATCAGAAAGATAATCATGAAAAGTTAAATTAATCAAATTTTATCTCTATTACCCTTTAATATTTAAGTGATAGGAAAGGTTACACTATTTCACTCCTAAAATGTAATCTGTGAATTGATTTCAAATCGTTCGAATAACTGGCAGCATTCTGATCTGCACACAGCTAGCAACGCACTTTCCTTTGGGCTCTAGCAAATGGGAAAATTAAATACTCACAAAATTACCTTGGCGTACATTTTCCAAAAGGACTTGAGTGAAAGTTTTAATAAAGTACTGAAGGTTGTGTACCAATGTGAGTGAAGTTTCCTTTAAAACTAAAACCAGAAGATGCAGCTGCTCAGCAGACAAAATGATTTACAACCCAGTGACATGAGCAGCGCCAGAGGATGAGTGCAAGCAACTCCGAGTATATTTTTTCTTTCAGTTTCTCTGTCCATATCGCAGGTTGTCAATTTACAGGGTGGAAACAAAAATTAGATGGAAATTTGACGTTTTCCTCTGTCTCATAGATCTTTATTTCTACACGAGGGTTTTAAACCAGGACCCTGAATGGTATGTAATTCCTTCAGTCCGGTCCCTTCAACCTGCTTCCAGCACAGCTGCCAAGCAGCATGCGCACCAGAAGCTGGTAGCTTGCACTGTGTGTCAGGTGCCAATGTGCTGAGTTTTACACTTCGTGTTACGCTTTCCAGTTGATCAGACATAGGGAAGAACTTTGGTCCTGGCTTGTACTTTTTTTTTTTAAACTACTTTATTGTTGTTCAATTATAGTTGTATGCATTTGCCCTCCCATGCCCCCCATGCCTCCCGCCTGGCACCCAGTCATCCCCACCTCTTTCCCTTGCTTCCACCCCTCCTTGGTTTTGTCCATGTGTCCTTTACAGTTGTTCCTGAAAACCCTTCCCCTTTCCACCCCCATTATCCCCTCCCCTCTCCCCTCTGGGTACTGTCAAATTGTTCTTAATTTCAATGTCTCTGGTTATATTTTCTTGCTTGCTTGTTTTGTTGATTAGGTTCCAGTTAAAGGTGAGATCATATGGCATTTGTCCCTCACTCCCTGGCTTATTTCACTTAGCATAATGCTGTCCAGTTCCATCCGTGCTGTTGCAAACTTTTAACTAGTTTAGTTTTATTTAATACAGAGATCCTACAAATTTTTCTTTCACTTACGGACCTATGTTTTTCACAAATTAAATTTGACATATTGTCAGGGATTATAAGTATGAAAGACTCATATTATAAATTAGTTTGAGTTATGTGTAATTTAATAGACATAAAGGAAAATAACTTTCTACCCTGGCTGGTGTGACTCAGTGTATTGAGTGCCAGCCTATGGACCAAAGGTTCGCCAGTTCGATTCCCAGTTAGGGCACATACTTGGGTTGTGGGACCAGTCCCCCATAGGGGGCACTCCAGAGGCAACTGCACACTGATGTTCTTTCCCTCTCTTTTTCCCTCCCTTCCCCTCTCTGAAAATAAATAAATAAAGTCTTTAAAAAATAAAAAAATAACTTTCTATTGCTTGTGTAGGAGCTAAAAATATTATTTTTCCTGCCACCTCCTAAATTTTTCTGACTGGGCTAAGTATCAAATTAACAGAGACAGGTTAACAGGAGAAAATCAAAGTTTAATACATGTGCATGGGGAATTCACATAAGCATGCAAATTCCAAAGACAGGTAGGAATGGGTATACAAGACCTTTGGGGCAAAGGAGAAAAGGGCAGGGATGAGGTCTCAGACTTTGGACATGAGAATGGGAGATTTACAGGAAGTTGAGGAAGAGCTGAACACAGAGCTGAACACACGTGGCAGGCAAATTCTTGCTAGGAGACTGGGAAACCATAGGATACAAGGTATTCAGCTAAAGGCTTAAAGAATGCTAGAGGGAAGATTCTCAAGGTGGTTAAGCCAAGACTCCCTTCCTAAAACAGATTTCTCTGTCTGAATCTCTCAGACAGACAAAGGGGCACAGTCAAAGTTTCCCCCTGCATTATTTCTTAACAAATATCCTAAAATTAATACCCCAGACAGGCAGCTTGGGATGACAACACTTTGCTTCTCTTCACTTGTAAACATAATGGAAGTTTAAGAAATGAAATTAAATCCATAGCCTTCAGAAGGAAAATATTAAAATATGCTAGGAAACAATGTCTTCTTGAACAAAATATGTAACCCATGCCCTGGCTGGTGGGTCTCAGTGGATTGAGTGCCAGCCTGTGAACCAAAGGGTTGCTGGTTCAGTTCCCAGTCAGGGCACATGCCTGGGTTGCAGGCCAGGTCTCCAGTAGGGGGCGTGTGAGAGGCAACCCCACATAGATGCTTCTCTCCCGCTCTCCTTCCCTCCCCCCTCTCTAAAAATAAATAAACAAAATCTTAAAAAACATATGTAACTTACTGATAATGTGAAACACCACCCAACTGTACCTATCCTCCCCACAATCAGCAATGTCCGTTGAACGTCAACCTGAACAGAAAATACCACACACATAAGACTGCTTAAGAACAAAAGTCACCTCTTGATCATCAAAAAATGACAGATTACAAAAATGTGTTTTCCAGGCAGTGTGAGAGAAGGACATCTTGTTAATTATCAAATCAAACAGAAATGAGTTGTGCACTTTGAGGCAAATACCACTAAGTTCTCTAAGTGCCCTTCCATGACAATAGTTTTGTTTTAACAAAAACAGTAAAACAAGATTCTTGCTCCTAAAATGTTCTGTACTGATTTTGTTCCTCTAAACAGGCTTCTCATTATGTCCAAGTTCTTTATAAAGTATTCTGACTATAAAGGATTTCAACATTCTTTTCTAACTGATCGTAAAATAATAAAAGCTAAGAATCTCCTATTTAAGAAATCTCTTTGCACTGAATTTCCCCTAAGCAGTTATAATGGTTTTACATCAGCCAAGGTAGAGCTTAGGTGTATTTAAACAATATTATCTTGAAATCAAAGATATTATTATTTGTTTTTAAGTAACAGGTAAGATAAATATGAAATAACTTTGTGGAAATAAAACATAAACATTCTATTCTATTGGGTTAAAAAGCATTTGAATTCTAAATTTTAAGAGTGTGATTAATTTAATAACTGATTATGCACAATGATAATTTCATTTATATTTATTCATGTTTTATGTTTTAATTTATGTTTATCGCATTTAACATTTAAGCAACTGCACTATTTAAAGGCCTATGGCCCATACAAGTAATATGTGTGAATTTCTATGAAAATAAACTTATTAATGAATCTCCTCCAAAATTAGGACTGGAGGGAGGTACAAGCTGATTACCCTAATGTTTTTTAATGAAACATGTTTGCTAAGCAATTATTAAATTGCTTATTTATTTAGTAAATGGAGTATCTAAGTTCCTTGAAAATTATCATTATTAATTAGAAGCATGCAATTGCCTGTAATTTTTATTGTGACTACTAACCACTTGCAATGTTTTTCTAAAAGATACTTGGCTGTATAAAATCTTTACTGTGTAATAGTTAATTCTTATCCTCCATAAAATATTAAATTATAAACAGTATTTGTGGAATTTCCAAAATCATTGATTGGTTTTCCTTAATAAAATTTCTCATATCACTTCAAGTTACATAATTTTTACTTTGTAGTCAGAAACATTTAAATTAATAGACATCCCTGAGAAATAAATGATATATTTTCCTTTATCTCCAAAAACCATATATAAGACACTAAACATTAAGCTATATATTATTTCATATCTTAAAATCTCATTTTTGTCATTAAGCCACAAACATGAGTAGAGCCCAAAGTTGGAAATCATGTCACTAACACTCTCATTTTACCTACATGGCAAATACAAGTATTTTATTCTAAATTATCCTTTTTCTTGAGTACTCACTTAAGATAAAGTCCTAGTTTATCTTTCCATTCAGTGTTCTGAAAGAGTATTTTTGAAAAAGTATTACCCAATTTCTGTCTCAATTTTCACCTTAAATTTGCTTCCAATCTTATTTTATTCTGGCTTATTTTATCACATTATTGATAATGAAACTTCCAACCACTAAATTCCCAACCACAATTGCCCGTGAAGAATTTCAAGGCTTAGCTATGTGAATGTGAATGTTTTTTTCACATTTAACACTGATCACCATAAATCCTTTCAAAGTGTGTTACTTATTATTATTTCATTGATTATCATTCAAATCATGCATTGTGTAGTACCTAGTAAATACACAATCAGTACTTTTAAAGTGTATTTGTTGGTACTGGAATTTTTAGACAGGTTTCGCATGTGCCTCAGTAATAACATTGTTTTAATGCCATCACCATCCTCCTGGTCTCTGGTGCCTTGGAAGACTCAGCGTGGAGAAATTGAGCACCTAAGGAACGGGGTAAAGTGACCTTTGGTCAAAACAGCATCTAGTGAATTTAAACCTTAAGTATATTATATTTTTCTGAAATAACTCTGGTACTTAAGACAGATTTTTTTCTTTTATAATAGTATTAAGCTCTTCCTTTTATGAAAGTGTTAGGGAAATTTTTCACTAGATTTTATTTGTTTTGTTTTTAAAATCTGTTTCATTGGTTTTGTGAAGGTATTCACAAACCATTCACAGTAATGGATATAATGAATAAGAATGCAGAATTAATTTTAATGGTATTGTTAGAGCTGCCAATAAAGCGTTATCTGAAGTTTGCTTAAGATATTCAAGGAAGAATAGACTTATCAAATATGAATGTGTAACTCTTCTCAACATTTTACATGAATTAATAAAAGAATTTAATATCTGTGGTTAAAATGCGTGAGTTCCCTCATGCTTAAACCAATTAAACCATTCTTGGTAATAGCTAGGTTCAAATTTTAATTTTTTAAACTAGTTTAAAACACTAAGTTTCTATTCTATACTCTGATTTTACTCTAGATTTCATGGAGTAGAGGAGTGGGGGCCGAAGTCAAGCTGTGAAAAAGGCTTTGGCGCCACCTAGTGGTAAATTAAATTATGCTCCTGGTTATTTTTGTTATCCCACTTGATTACTATTCCCTGCAAAGAATGCAACAATACATATCTTGAATTCTTAAATTCCATGGAGACTTGCATATTCATAAATATCTTTCAGTTAGCATGCAAGCTAGTCTTTCTTTATGCAGTTATGCTATGGCATGCTATGGTATTTTTTGTGTATTTATTAGGCAGTTTCTATCTCCTGAAATGTTCAGTCAACATTTTACCCAGTCATACCACATGTATGACCTTACCCATTTGTCAAGACCAAGGTAGAAATGACACCTCCTCCACAAAGCCTTCGTGGCCTCTGTGTCTCAATGGTTCATTTTTTGAAAATAGCTATTATACCTTAAGTCAGTAAGAAAAACACAATTTAGGAACTTACTGTTCCAGTGTCAATTGGATAGTGACACTATCCCGTTGCTCAACTGAATTAGAAATACTATTTTAAGCAACTTTATAAAAACATTAAACATAGGTAAAGGTAAGGAAATTATTTCTATGGACCTTTGGGTACTCATGACCCAGGTACAAAATTACTAATTCATGGCCACTCGTTTCGTTGACATCGTAGTACTCAAGGTCCATTCTGGGTGGCATTGGCATCATCCAGGAGCTTGTTGGACAGGCAGACACTCAGGCTCCACTATGGAAGTACTGGATCCAAGCATGCTTTTCAACAGGATCCCCAAGGGATTCTTATGCACAGTCAATTCTCAGAAGCGTTGATCTCTCCTACAACCCACTGTTCTGCCCCTGGCACACGGATTGTTTTGAAGCAAACTCCAAACATATATCCTCTTAAAATATTTTAGAATGTAGCTCACAAATAAGATTCTTTGTAAAAAAAAAAACAATAAAAAACATAATCAGTCACACCACAGTTATAACATTAATATGCAAAGCCATTATCAACAATTCTCAGTATTTAAATTTCTCTAAGTTATGAATGCTTTCATTTATAATTTGTTAAAATTAGAATTCAAACAGATGCATATTGCATTTTATGAAATGTGTCTTGTCTGTAAAGTTGTAAGTTTTCTCTCAGTCATTTTCCTTTTTTCTTACAATTTATGTGTTCAGTACGCTGAGTGATTGTGAGGGGATTTTACTTCCGGTGTGCTGCTGGCACGCCTAGGGGAGAAATGTCCACAATAAGCCTTGACACCCTTCAGAGAGGCAATATAGTTACAGCAAGTGATAATATGGTATTTTGTAGTTATGATACGATGAGCTAATCTCCCCAAAACACAATGGGCTCACACGGCGAGGTTCAACATGTCTCTGGACAGCTGTGAGAAGGCCAGGAAACGTACTGTCATCTTCCATGTAGGCTGCTAGAACAAAAATACCATAAACAACAGAAATGTATTTCCCACAGTTATGGACGGTGGGACGTTCTAGATCGGGCACTGGCAGATTCGTGGTCAGAGCTGTCCATCTTCTTGCTATAAGCTCATCTGGCAGAAGGTGCAAGGAAGCTTCTGGAACCCCCCCCCCCCCGCTTTTTTTAGCAGGAACACTAATCTCATTGTGAGGGCTTCACCCTCAACACACATCACCCCTCTGCATCCCCGCTCCTGACACCATATCACGGGGAGGATTTTCACATATGAAAGGGAGGGAGGGGTTATACACATTCAGTTAATAGCACTTGCTGACATTGGCTGATCTCTCTCACGTTGGAGGTTCACCTTGGACAAGCAGGCTTCCTTGATTTTATTCCTAACGGTCTTTTATTCTTCAAAAGTTACTCCAGGCGCTCTTTCCTGGAGACAGGTGAAGCATGGAATAGCCTCAGAGCAAAGGCTCGGGGCAGGCGCACCGTCACCGCCGCTGCATTCTGTCGGCCAAGGCCAGTAACAGATTCAAAGGGCGGGAAAATAGATCTGATCTACCTGGAGCGTGAGGTGTTTCAAAGATACATCACAAGGATTGTAGATGAAGAGGGAGTGGAGACTTAGACTCAGTTTCTTCTATAAGTTGACCACTTTTTAAAGAATATTTTACTGCACAATTCAAAAATGATGCTCAATGCCATGGCATTTTCACAATTTTATTGCAATATTAATTATTGTATATTATTATATACTCTACCGATACTAATATTATGATTTTAAATGTGTACATGTTATAGGTAAAATGGTATGATTTTATTATATACTAGATTTTATTTTGAGTATCTTCTTATATGTTTAAGATGCATGTTCCTTTTCCTGTGAAGTTATGTGTTTTTTATTTCCTGTAGCATTATTGGTTTTCTTAAACATTGATCAAAGCCCCTAAAATGCCCTGATGGGCAGTTGAGCATCCTCCCGTGAACAGAAAGGTCACGGGTTTGATTCCCCATCAGAGCACATGCCTGGGTTGCAGGTGCAGTCTCCCATCTGGGCAGGGAGCTGATGGCTGTTTCTCTCTCACATCGATGTTCCTCTCCCTCTCTCTCTCTCTCCCTTCTCCTGCTCTACAAAACAAATAACTGTTTTGTTTTGTTTTTTTTTAAGGCCCCTATACTAAAGAAAAAATGGCTATATATACATGTTGGTTGGAAAAGTTAAGTGATGCATACATAAATGCAAAAAAAAAAAAAAAAAAGGAAAGAAGAAGGAGTGGAATTTGATGTATTTATACCAGAGTGGCCATCATCCTTGCCTTGAAAAGAGTCAGTCTCGGGGTCTTCAGCTCCTGGGCTTCTCACTACTGTCCATCAGTTCAGACAAATCCATACCCACTTCTCTCAAGACGCTGGGAAGTCTTGTTCTGATGCTGCAGCTGCCCCAGCCAGGCTTTCATCTGGGCCCTTGTTGGCCCGCATCAGGCTGACACAGCGCATCTCCCTTCCAGAAGGCCCGAGCTGGCATGTCTTTGAGGCGCTGATGAACCTCATATTAGAAGTTATGTATTCTAATACATAAAGTAGAACGCATATAGTTTTGCAGGACTCATCAATACACCACTAGTTAATACCCTACATAATGGGGAGAATTCCTAAATGCAACCATTATTTGCTTAAATCATTAATAAACTATTTTATATTGAGTAATGTATTATAGAATTTTTACACAGTGCTAATTAATTTAAATTTACCTTATACCAGTAAGTGAGAATAACTTTTTATTTTAAAATCAAGAGAAATACAGCAAAAAATACTCATTTTAAAATAAAGAATCATGACCTATCAAAAATGTCAAAACAGCCAAAAATAAAAATAAAAGATAGAGATCTCTTTTCTTGAGTTTCTAAGAGACTTTTGGATTTGATTTCTTCATATCCAACATTCTGGTGTCTTAATTAAAATACCTGGACATGTTGATTGCTTTTTCCTTTTTTTAAAGATTTCTTTTCACAAGTAGTATTCCTGAGAAGACTTTCAACAGGATTTTAAAGTGGAATTGAAATTGTTCACATTAAATACAATGTATAGTACTAACCTGAAACTAGAGACCTGAATTTCATTTTCAGATAGTTACTTTAATATGTCTGTGTGGTGGGGCTCTGCCCACAGAGCCCCCCATCCACCTCGGATGAGAATAAAACTACCAAGACATGATCTGCTTGGGGAGGAGAGGTGGCCAATCTCTCAAAGGAGAAAGGCCAAGAGCCCCTTCCTTAATGGCTTTTATTAGATTCATAACACACAGGAATGCAGGTAAAGCTCATCAATCATTGTCAGGAGGCAAGGATCAAACAATAGATAACATTTCAAAGAAATCTGAGGGCTTAAACTGAGTCAGTGTCTGTCAGGTAAGAGGGTTGCAAAACTTTGGGAGACATACTCATTTCCTCCTTGGACCCTTATCACTTAAATGAGAGCACTCTTAGCAAAGCAGGTTTCACAGGACTTTAGGAATTCTTTCTTATGCCGGATCACCTGGGGAGCTGCTCTAGCCAGCAAAGGGCTGCACTGCCCTCCATCATAGTTTCAGGCTTAAGTGGATTAGGACCAGGAAGCCAAGAGATAAGGAAAACTTCTCCCAAGTTGGAATGAGGACTCAGGCTATATCAGGATAGCTGGGGGGTGAGGGTCCATCACCCCTTCTTTGCTGCAGCCCCCCAAGTCCTTCCTCGAGGGCCTTCCAAGTGATTGTGCCTGTCTTAGGCGACCCCTCCCTTGAGGGAATCTTACTCATCATCTGCTAACCAACCAACCAAGCACTGGGGCCAGAGATGGATAAAGCAGAAGAGGCACTCCTGCCAGGTAGACAAGCTTTGTCTCCTTAGTGGCTTACAGTCTGAAGGTTGCTCACTCAGCCTTAGCCATGGCAGGGGTGGGGGGTGGTTACAGCTCTTGAATCCAGGCAGAACAGTTCCCAACATGTCTGTATTTCCTAAGATAATGCTGTATTTTGTAACAGATAAACCCATAACTCTTAGCAGCTTAACTAAATGAAGCTCATTTTGTTCTTTGTGTGAATTCTAAGAGTGGATAGTTCTGGGGTCCATGAAGTCCACGAAGTCCATGGACTCCCTGCTTCTGGAGAGTGTCCAGAGCCCCAGCCAACAGAGGCTGCTGGGTCTACACGTGCCCGGTGTGGGAGGTTGCCACAGGGCAGGCCCGGAAGTGTGGTCGTCACTCCTACCCACCTTCCCTGGGTCAGAGCTGAGAGTCTCAGCCACACGTACCTGAGGAGAGTTGATGAAAGTACTGCAGCTCTGTGCCTAGGACTAAGGGAACATTGCTACTCACTGCTACAGTGTTCTTGAAACACAGTGAGCTTCATATGAGATACACCAAGTAACTTCGTAGGAGATAAATCAAAATAGTACAAGTTGGCGCTACTGGTTAAAAATGGACTGTTAAGTTGAAGGTCAGGTCTCTGACTTTAGCTTGGCCATGAATTTACCTTAACCTCTCTAGATCTTTGCTTTCTCATCTTCAAAACATTGTCCTGAGACCAGTAAGCTGATCATGAGGTGCATGTGTACACATGTGTCACAGTACATACAGGCTCGTGTGGGTGCAGAAACCCTACAATCCAGACCTAATATTTATAAGTGTAATACAGTTTTAAAAAATAACTTCCATATATTTATAAGAAATGTCTTTTGTTTAGCCCTAGCTAGTGAAGCTCAGCAGATTGAGTGCTGGCCTGCAAACCAAAGGGTCACTGGTTCAATTCCCAGTCAGGGCACATGCCTGGGTTGCAGGCCAGGTCCCCAGTAGGGAGTGCACCAGAGGCAACCACACATCAATGTTTCTATCCCTCTCTTTTTCCCTCCCTTCTCCTCTCTCTTAAAATAAATAAATAAAACTTTAAAAAAGAAATGTTTAATTTCTATTAAAACATTTTCTGAGAAGGTATCTATCAACATTGATGTATATGTTAATGTTGTTATTAATCTGTGTAAAAAAGAGAGGCATAGGAAAGTATCACCAGCTGGACAATCTTGTGGCACATTAATAATAAGTTCTTACAGTTGTAGTATTAGATCAGATCTGTGTGAGCTTGATATTTCTAATTCTGTGCCATAGAGTTAGTTTTTCAAAATAGAATGGAGAAGGGGACCATAAGAGTTATTTTTTCAAAAAGAGAATAGAAAATGAGAAAAGATAGATTGATCAGCTTTTTAAAAAAAAATTAAAGAGATTTAGGAAACTGGGAATGCTCCCTTGATGGGAAAAAAAAAAAAAAACTTTTCATATTTTGAGTTGAATGCAGAACAAAAATATTTCTTTACCCTTTCTTGCTTTTCTTGAGCTGCTCATATATCATAGAACATAACATGGCATGAGAAAATTGATTCCATGGGCATGAGTATTAAAGATGAAAACAATTCCATTAATTTTACCCATTACCCTTTTTCTGCCTTTACATTTGGACTACCTGGCCAATGGCAGCTATTTTTGTGGTGACAAATCACAGGGCTGTCATTGAACTCAGGTGTACTTGGACCATTTACACTTGAATTAAAGGATGAAAAATGTAAGTTAACCTTAAAGGCTTTTAAAATTTCAGCTTTCACTAGAATTTATGATGAACGCATCACTCCTATTTGTACTTATGCCAAATTCGTGAATCTTCTGCACTTTCTTAATCAACAGCAGGATGTTTACCTAGCTCCACACCGCACGTTACATAAGCTGTTGGCAGAGACACAACTTCTGCCTCTCCACCACCCTCTGAATGGGGCTGACCATTGTTCACAAGTTATGGAAGGGTGAGACCTTCGTGGACATAAGGAGTTCCCCGTTACTGTACTGCTGCTGCTGCTTCTACAGCTGTATACTGTGTTTCCTGGTAGAATAATACTTGAGGTTCACACGCTTGGGCTTATTTAAGTTACAGCCATCACTTTGTTTACATGGCTGCCATTAATGAACTCTCTCCAGGCTCACAAAACATTTCTAATTAAGTTTCGGTCACCATATTCTCATGATACCATTCTCAAATTTTAAGTTCAAAAAAAACTTTGGCAGCTGATGGAACAGACAATATCTCTGAATGATACGTCTTTTTTGAGATGCAAGTATAATTCAACGCCCTGATCCATATAATTTATAGATGATCAGTTACAATGAGGTTTTCCAAAATTGTCCAAACTCTGTAACAATTGCATGGCTAATAGGTGGTTTTGAAAAAGAAAATAATAGATGAGAAGGCAAGGGTTCAGGCACAGGAATAGTTTTGGAGGCGATCCTTTAGCAGTGGTAGTTTCAAAGTGGACAGCAGTGGAACCTAAAGGTCAGGGGCCTGAAAAAGCAGAATGGAAAAAATGATAACACGGGCAAATCCATGAAAGTGTAAGAGTATCCCAGCTCCGTCAGAGTCTGGGAGAAAACAGGGCTGAGAACATCCTGAGGTGATGTTGTGTCAGCGGTGAAACCAAGTTTGTGCTGAATTTACAAAGAGTGCATCTTTTTGCTTCTGATGAATAAGCTCTGAAAAGGAGATGAGATTTTGGAAAAATAAAATTATATTTTAACACATTTTTAACACATGGCTTAAACATTCACCCACTTGATTTGCTCTGCATTATATACTTTTCAAAATAGTTTTGTTTTCTATCTCAATGTTCCTCATTAAACATATTATATCCACTCTGAATAAGGAGAAATAGGAAGTCACTGAGGCTGCGGTAGTTGAGGAGTAGAGCCAGTCAGTGGAAGGGATGGAACTCAGTTTCGCATTTCCTGGCGACTCCACTACACCTTAAGTTAGCCAAGCTTAAGTTAGCACTTCATACACTTACTAGTGCAAGTTTTAGTGGGTAAAACCAAACCACCTTCCAACGCAAAGAATATACTAATAATGGCAGAACATTGTATGGTTTTCAAAGCCCTGCTCTGGGCAGGTCTCTGATAGTCATTTTGGACCATGAAGCAATACTGATGAAAAAAAACCATTAACAAAAAAGATATTGAAGAAATATAATGGTTCTTGATGTCCAATGGAGCCTCTGCACCTGCTTTGAACTGCTTATTTCCAGAAAATTCAATGATGTTTATACCACTGGTATTAAACCAATATTAATCTTATTTTATCACCCTACACAAGTTGAACTAAGGAATAAATAACAAAACTAAATTAATAATATTAATCAGTAGTAATAAGTAATGAAAAAATAAGATTATAAATAGTATATTTCTATGAATAATGGAAATAGAGATCAACCTCCAAGACAGTGTGAGACTTGACAATAATTAAATAGATGTTTTTAACATACCTTAAAAAATAAATCAGTTAGGAGAAGAAAGAGGGCAAGGAGGAGAAGGGGAAAGAAAATGAGTCAGAACTCAACACCAAAAAGCCAAACAACCCAATTAAGAATTTAGTAAAGGGCTCAAATAGAGATTTATCCCAAGAGGACATACAGGTGGCCATTAGACATATGAAAAGGTGCTCAACATTACTAATTGTCAGAGAAATGCAAATTAAAACCGTATTGAGATATCACCTCATGGCTATTAGAATGGCTATCATCAGTAAATCCACAAACAGCAAGTGCTGGTGAGGATGTAAAGAAAGGGGAACCCTCATGCACTATTAGTGGGAATGCAGACTGGTATAGCCACTGTGGAAAGTAGTTTGAAGTAACCTCAAAAAATTAAAAATGGAACTGCCTGATGACCCAGTGATTCCACTTCTGGGAATTTTCCAAAGAAATCCAAAACACTAATATGAAAGAAAATATGTACCTATATGTTAATTGCAACATTATATACAATAGCCAAGATTTGGAAGCAGCCCAAGTTTCCATCAGTAGATGAGTGGATAAACCAATTATAGGACATTTACACAATGGAATACTACTTGGCTCTAAAAAAGAAGAAAATTTTACCCTTTGCAACAGCATGGATGGGCCTGTAAAACATTATGCTAAGTGAAGTAAGCCAGTCAGGGAAAGACAAATACCATATGATTTCACTCATGTGTGGAATCCAATGAACAAACTGAACTAACAAGCAAAATAGAAACAGACTCATAGATAGACAGAGCGTGAGCAGACAAGTCTGGGGAGTTGGAGGGAGAAGGTATGGAGCACAAAAAGTAGAGAAGGCTCATGGACATGGGCAACCACGTGGTGATTATGATGGGGAGGTGGTGGGTGGAGGAGGCAGAGGGTGTAGTAAATGGTAACGGAAAAAATACAATTAAAAATGAAATGAAATAATAACATGGAATAACAGGGAAGCAAAACTGGCAGTTTTCCCTCAGCACCATGCAAAGGAAACAGAGATTGCTGACATAAATCTCAGCTGTTTGGTGCTAATGACAGACATCTTTTCACAATAAAAACCTGTAAATGAAGCAATCAGAGCTTGATGCCATCTAATATTTGAATCATGCAAAATCATTCCCCTTACTGTAATTTGTATGCGTAGCACAAAAACTGCTGACTGATTTGGTTTGTCAAATTGATTTTTTGGCCACAACAAGCAAATGTGTTAGTTGTGCAATAGGGATGTTGCTCACTATAAATTAGTATGTTAATTCATTTCCTGTATGTATTTAAATGTGAGGGGATGTTAGTTAGCATAAGTTAGCCTGATGAAATACAGTGAACTCTGGAACACAGGTAGGTATTTTTTCTGCCTTGACAGTTTTAGCGGTCAGGCCCCTGGCTATGGACCATGTACACAAACAATATGATAATAAGGCCTCTTGAAAATGATGACTGAAACCCTTAAAGAGCCCCACTTTCTTCCCACCTTTTATATCTTTATTACAGGAAAGGAAAAGTCAAAAGAAATAATACTTGTAAAAAATAAATAAACTGATATAGAACCCAGCCTGCAAATACTCCCCCAGCCTCCCAGCACTTAATACCTGAGGGGTCGCAGATGAATCACTCCAGCTCGCTGATTTCTTATTTCTTCTTAAGTATCAAAAAATTATAATATTGTTGAGTCTTGTGAGGACAAAGTCTGCATAGTGGTTGGATATCTTAAAATGTTACACAGATGCTAGTTTTTTCTGCATGAATATGTAGTCTGTTAATTCCATATACTTTATTTTTATAAAACCAGTAAAACAATGTGGAAATTTCTTGAACTGAATGTTTATCAAATAGTTTTATCTATTAGAATCTTGGGAGTGTTTAAAACCAGATTGTTAATATTCTCTACCAGTCCTGTACATGATATAATATTCCAGGATATAACTAGGGTCATAAAAATCAACTCAGATTCAGTTTGCTCAAAATTAAGCCACTCTCTGTGGACCATCAATGAGTACAAACTCTAGTTACAATAAACTTGCTTATAAGTCTGGGGACAATTCAGATTTTTTGTCTCCTTATATCTAGTTTTCATACCCTTTCCTCAGAGAGTTAATTTTAATATCTGCCCTTGTTAAACATTACTTGGTTCTTTCATAGGCTTTGATGAGCATCACTATTCTTGGAATCTTAAGTTCATTTACCTTGTAACAGTTTTGATGAATCACATATGTTTTCACCACATTAAGTTTGCACAGCAAGGATGCATGTAATCAAGAAGAATGCTGTTCTCATAATTACAGCTTCTAGACTCTGATTCAATGAGCTGACAAAATCATCTTTATTAAAGATCGCTCACACATATGTTGGGAATGTGGTCCAATTTGTTTCATCATGATGTTGAAAGGTACTTCTCAGAAATAACATTCTGAAAGTCTGTCAACACAGTATAACCACTGCGTGAGTCACACTTACTTCCTATTTATGAATAATGTCAACTCTCATTGGGTGTGGCATTTGATACTACATTGACAGTATTCTCTTTTCAAAGAAAACTTACAATTACCTGATGTTTTATACTGTGGAGTAGACTTCTTTTTCTGCTATGATCTGTTCAAAAATCAAGGTATATCATCTGGTCTAAACTGTTATAGTAAATTCATCAATCCTTATCCAGTAATTTTTAAATCATTTTTAATATTTCTACAATGTTAATATATTTTTCCTGTGAGAAAGATATTTTTCTTTTTTTCAGTTTTATTGGGGTATAATCAGTAGCTATAAAATAGATACATTTATACATGCTATCATATATGTGTACATTGTAAAATAATTCCCCAAATTAAGTAGTTAACAAATCTATCAACTCACATAAATACCTTTTTACATGTGTTCAGTGAGAACACTTAAGATCTATCCTCTTAGCAAATTTCTATTACATAAGACAATACTGTTAACTACAGTCCTCATGCTGTACAACACATCATCAGAGCCTGTGTATCTTGCATTACCAAGCCTTTGTATACATGGACCAACATTCTCTTTTCCCTGCCCCCAACTCCTGGCAACCACCATTCTACTGTATGCTTCTATGAGATCAATTATTTTGTTTTCTTAAATTTTTTATTGTTGTTCAATTACAGTTGTTTTCATTTTTTCCTCCATCACTCTCCCCTGCACTACACAACCCCACCTCCCACATTCAAACCTCCCCCTCCCCACTGTCTTTGTCCATGGGTCCTTTATACATGTTCCTTAACTTCATCTTTCCTGTTCTTGCCCCATTATCCCCCAAACCCCTCCCCTCTGGTCATTGTCAATTTGTTTCTCTATTTCCATGTCTCTCTTTCTATTTTGCTGACTTGTTTGTTTTGTTGATTAGATTCCACTTATGAGTGAGATCATACAGTATTTGTCTTTCATCCCTTGGCTTATTTCGCTTAGCATAATGCTCTCCAGTTCCATCCATGCTGTTGTGAAGGGTAGGAGCTCCTTCTTTCTTTCTGCTGCATAGTATTGCATTGTGTAAATGTACCACAGGTTTTTTGGGGGTGTTTTTTTTTTTGATCCATTAATTTACTGATGGGCACTTAGGCTGTTTCCAGCACTTGGCTATTGTAAATAATGCTGCTATAAACATTGGGGTGCATAGGTGTTTTTGAATTGGTATTTCAGAATTCTTAGGGTATAATCCAAGCAGTGGAATTGCTGGGTCAAGAAGCAATTCTATTTTTAGTTTTTTAAGGAATTCCATACTGTTTTCCACAGTGGCTGCACCAGTCTGCATTCCCACTAGGGTTCCCTTTTCTCCACAAACTCACCAGCACTTGTTGTTTGTTAATTTGTTTATGATGGCCATTCTGACCGGTGTGAAGTGGTATCTCATTGTGGTTTTAATTTGCATCTCTCTGATAGATAGTTATGCTGAGCATCCTTTCATGTGTCTGTGGGCCTTTTATATGTCCTCTCTTGATAAATAAGCCAACTAGACATTACATAAACATTTATATACACCTCTGCTTTAAAAATACTTTCTTTTTTTTAAAGATTTTATCTATTTATTTTTACACAGAGGAAGGGAGGGAGAAAGTGAGGGAGAGAAACGTCAGTGTGTGGTTGCCTATCATGAGGCCCCCTCCTGGGGACTTGGCCTGCAACCTAGTCATGTGCCCTGACTGGAATCGAACCAATGACCCTTTGCTCCACAGTCCAGTGCTCAATCCACTGAGCCACACCAGCCAGGAAGACTTTCATTTTTATTCTATTTTTCCACTACTATTTAACCCCTTTATACTCCCCTCCTTCCTTCTGCCTCCATCACCATGCTGTTGTTCATGTCCATGAGTCCTGTTTCCTTTTTGCTTGACCCCTCCACCCCTTAACCCGCCACCCCAACCACTAGCTGTCAGCCTGCTCTCTATCTGTGAATCTGTCTCTGTTTTGTTTGTTTGTTCAATAGATTACACAAATGAGTGAAATCATATGGTATTTGTCTTTCTCTCACTTGCTTACTGCAGCAGCATGAATGGCCCTGGAGAACACTATGTTAAATAAGAAAAAAGACTTTTTTATAATAACATATGAAAAGCAATAAAAACTTTCACTGATTAAATGCTAGATATGCTCCAGTATAAATGCCATTAGTACATGGACTGTCTCCCTGACTAATATTATGTTCCTGACATTCTCACAGTAAATAAGAGAATGGACAAGGAGATGAATGTTTCACTAAAAACTGTGAATTCTAACTGTATGAGCTTTGGAAAAGGAATGGAAATATTATTTCATACTTTCTTAAATTCTCATAATGTCTAAATATGTTATGTTTAAAATAATTAGTTTTACTAATAGTAGGAGTAGTAGTAATTTTTATCACTTACAGAGCAAGTATTGTGAATTAGGCATTCTTATGTATGTTCATGTACGAATTCTATTCATATTTAATATTCATACTATTAGCATCCATTTTTCAAATGAGGAGAATATGGTATAAGAAGGTAATTTATTATATCTAAATTCACAGAAGTGGTTGTCAAACCATTATAGAGAACCCTTGTTCTTAACCTTAATACTATATTTCCTGTCAAAAATCAAGTGGGGCAGTGGTTAAAATACCAGTTCCTGGTATTTAAAATACCAGGTTAACACCTGGTTAAAATACCAGTTCCTGTGTTGGTACATAGCCACTAAGTAAGAATATGTATATTCAGCATTTCTACTTGTTATTACCTGAGAGTTTTGGTAAATACTGATTTAGGATAACTCTCTAGTGTAAGGAAAAGATAATACTATTTTATATTTTTGATTAGGCAGATTTTAAAAATATTTCTATTAATGATATACATCCACAATATGCTTATCTTAGCAAACTGAACAAGCTTGCTAGGAATTGTGCCTTTTAATTTATATATATAGCATCACTTTGATTAAAGTTTAAATTTAGCAATAAGTGATACTGCAACGTGTATCTTGGAAGGGTCCACATTTCATTATTTGGGTAAAAAATATTGACTTTAAATGTAATATTACATAAAATATGTCAAATGTAAATGTGTGATTTCATATATATATAAAAAATACATATTAAAATTTCTCCAGAAAAGTATGTAAATTCATAGCACATCCAGATTCCAAAGTTTTATAAATATTGCTACTTCATATTCACTCCTTTGAGTTAAGGCCATGTTTTGGAAGTTGTGATCATTGATACACTGTCAGATGCTCTGCGTGTTGTCCATTGGTCCCAGAAAAATAAGTAATGAAACAGTGACTCTCACATGTTTTACACATTTGAACTGTATGATGAAAGTAATTGCTAAAAATCTTGCAAGCCACCTGTAAAGTTAGTAGCACATAATATATTTGGGGGAGAAATTGAAGTTTATCAAATTACATGCTTGACTATTCTAAACACTGACATGATATGCAAGAGCAACTACTGGAAAGAGTCGGGGCTGTCTGATGTTTTAGCTTACAATGGAACACACACTAACATGAAGAGAATATTTCACCTCTTGGCAAATGCATTTTGATATAGAAAAAAGAGTGCTTAATTACTTTTCATCCCATTCATCATTGAACATGTGTGCTGTAGGGACAAGGATATTCTCTTTATCCTAATAATTTTGATCAGGGTTGACAGAACTACTATCTATGCAGCAAAAATCTTAAGAGAGACATAAAAGATTTTTCATCTTAATAACAACCTCAAAACTGCATTATTCAAAAAATAATTATCAGAAAAAATATTTCTTTGATTTGGAGTCAGTGTTAAAGAAAATAGTGAAAATCACTAGTCAAAATATCATGGCCATTTATCTTTTAAGATACATGTTTAAATAAATGGATGTATCAAAAATAACTTTTCAAGTCTTAACTGTTCATTTTTAAGTACATTTTATTGATTATACTATTACAGTTATCCCATTTTTTCTCCCCTTTATCCCCCTTCCACCCAGCATCCTCCCACCCTCCAGCATTCCCCTGTCCCCTTAATTCATGTTCATGGATCATACATATAAGTTGTTTGGCTTCTCCATTTCCTATACTATACTTAACCTCCCCCAGTCTATTTTGTACCTATCATTTATGCTTCTTATTCCCTGTACATTTTCCCCCATTCTCCCTCCTCCCCCTCACCACTGGTACCCTTCATGTGATCTCCATTTCTGTAATTCTGTTCCTATTCTATTGTTTGCTTAGTTCATTTTTGTTTTTTAAGTTCAGTTGTTGATAGTTGTGAGTTTGTTGTCATTTTACTGTTCATAGTTTTGATCTTCTTTTTCTTAGATAAGTCCATTCAACATTTCATAGAATAAG